>JAMKQA010047931.1:0-15093 GCA_024699735.1 Posidonia australis | reverse complement strand
GGGGGGGGGGGGGGGGGGGGGGCAATCCAGAGAAGCTTTTGGACCCCCGAGCCCTCTCTCCTCCTCCACTGGCCTCTTCGGTGCTTCTTGGCCACTCTCATTGCCGCTCCGCCGCTCCCTGCGGCCCGCATGACACTCGCCGGAATGTCGCTCTGATCCCGCCATTGCCGAAGAAGATGACGGGATCCATAGTCGCCGCGTCAACCTCTAGCCCCTCGCATGCCTTTGAAGCCCTAGAAACACTCCACCTCCCGCGGTCACTCCGGAGCCTCCAGGACCGCTCCACAAGCCTCGAGTCGCTCCAGCAATGTCATTCGCGGGAGGAAGACACGGTGGCGACAGTCAGACCACCTCCTCGTTCCTCCAGTATCCGCGCCACTCCAGAGGAAGCTCCGAAGCATCCCGCAGCCACCAGAAGCCTCAAAGCAGCCGTGCCTCAGCCTTCGGAGCCCCCTCCTTCCCCAGTGCCATGGCCGAAGCCCCGCAATAGCGGAGGAGGTGAGGAGGCCTTTCCCACTGACCGATCGCGTATCGGCTCAGGTGGATCTCTCTCTTTCTTTCCCCTCTTGCTTCCTGTGGGGTCTGATCTAAGATCAGACCTCCGAAGGCCCCCCTCTAGCTTCCTTTGACGGTCGTTGGCGGCGAGCTCTGCCGTCGGCGCTGTCATTTCTTTTTTATTTCTTTTAAAAAACTTTAAAAACTTTTTTAAATAAAATTCAGAAGTTTTTACTGTTCTTGCATTTAGGTCCTTTTTGTATTACTTTTAGGTCCTTTTATTACATAAAGGTCCTTCCTTCATTTTTCTAAAATCTTTCGAATAAAGTTTTAATAGAAAATATTACATGTTTACCCTAAGCATTTAAAATAATGTTTTCTGAGTTTAAAACTTTAATAAAAGCCCTCCAAAGTTTTTTTAAATGTATTTTGTTACTGACAAATTGCATAGAAGACCCTGGATTTCCTTGGAACCTTTCTGATAGTTCATTTTTACTGCAAAAATTGCATATCAACCCTTACACTCAAAATGTTTCTGAATGCTCGTTTTTGATGGTTTCTTTGCATCTAAGCCCCTGCATTCTTCTGAAATCATCCAAGATGCATGTTTCCGCCGGTTAATTTGCATTTAGACCCCTGTACTTTATTGAAACTTTCTAGAATTCACATTTCTTTGGTTTATTTGCATTTAAACTCCTGGACTTATTTGAAAACTTCTCTAAAGCATGTTTTCTCTAGGTAAATTGCATTTTAACCCTCAGACTTTACTGAAATTCTTCTAGATGCTTTGTTCTGCTAGGCAAATTTGCAGTTTAGCCCTTGTACTTCAATGATTTTACTCTGATTGCCTGTTCTCAGGGGTAAAATGACCATTTTGCCCCTGAAACTTCCTAGATCATTTCTAAGATTTTTTCTTGCATTTTTACCCTGATTTTATGTAGAATTGATTTAAATGCATGTTTAGTGGTAGAATTGCATTCTAACCCCTAGGGAACTTCATTTTGCCTAGGGAGGCACATGTGACCCTAGATTTCTTCATAATTGCATAGAATGTGTTTTCCTATGTATTTTTGATGATTTGGGCTAATGAACGACCGCTCACCTTAGAATTTGGGTTTTTTGCACAAAACCCCATAGAGTTTTCATATTTGCACTCACACTTGCATTTTGCATATCTTTTCATATCTTTTTGCATAGATTTTCCCGTCCTTTCTTCCCGATTTACGTATGTTTTCCCAACTTGACTTCGGCTTGGTTTTCTCCCTGTTTTCTAGATTTTTCCTCGATTTTCCGTGGTTTTCACTTGTTTTGGTTTTCCATCGCTCGAGGGTGTACAGTAAAAGGCTTATCAAAGCCGACATTGTTCCAAAAAGAGGATTATTTTTCCCTTTTTATGATTTTCTCGGATTTATCCTAATTTTCGCTGTTTTACGAGACGCTTTCCGAGAATTTCATGATTTTCCTCATCGCTCAAGGGCGTACAGTAAAGCGGCATTAACAATGCTTACATTTGACCATTAGATTAACTTTTTCCCTTGATTTCTTTTCTTTGCTTTGATTTGACATGTTTTCAATCATCTTCATGCATGAGCATATAGAATAAGCAAGCATACATCCATAGACCATTGATAGTAGGAAAACCTAGAAAGACTAAGTTTTCTCGGACGCATGGGGTTGCCTAACCCCTTCCCCATGCGTTACCAGAATCCTTACCCTTTCTATGGCCCGCATTCATCTTGCATTATCCATTAGGCACAGATCACACATGCATTCTGCATTTTGTTTTGTTTCTTGATTTTCTTGTGTTCGTTTAGGTTTTCCTTGTCTTTCCATTAAAAGACTAGGTGGCGACTCCTTTCCTTATCCTTTTTGTGTTCCCTTTGGTGTTTCCAGGTCTTGTCTCTTCCTCCGGATTCACCATCTTTGCCGTGACCGTATCAGATCTCCTCATGTGCTTCCGCACACTGAGTAGTAGGAGAGCCACGTAAGGGTTCCATGGGCATGGTCACACCTGAGGTGCAAATGTGATGGCTGGATGTCTGCTAACCAGATGATGGGTAAGGATTTCTATTACGTACGAGGAAGGTGTTAAGCACCCTCGTACGCCCGAGAAAATCGGTCTGTCTAGTCTAATGGCTTGCTAAAGGTTAGATGGATGTCTACTAAACCTGAATCATGCTCTAATCATGCTAATATGTATGCCATGATAAGATAGGATGGATGTTCAAGACAGTGTGAGAAAACTACGAAGAAATCCACATGAATTGACAAAATTGCAAAAAATCACATGAAATGAAAAGGTTTTTTTAAAGAACGCTTCTGAAAAACATAATGATATAAAAACATGACAAACCTAGTCAACCCGAGTCCTCCGAATCATGAAAAAGTCGTGAAAATCAAAAAGGGGAAAATAACCCGTGGTAGGGACAAATGTCGACCTTCAAGACTGTTAATGTACGCTCTTGGGCGATGAAACCCAAATCAAATCAAAAATCTGAAATGTAGGATTAGAAGACGTCAAATCGGATATCGGATAAGAAACTCTGAAGACAAAGTTAATCGGAATCATGGAGAAAGTCATGAAAATCAAAAAAGGGAAAATAATCCGTGGTGGGGACAATGTTGGCCCTCAGGCCTATTAATGTACGCCCTCAGGCGATGAAATCCAAATCAAATCAAAAATCTGAAATGCATGATTAAAAAAAATCAAATCGGATATTGGATAAGAGATTCTGAAGATAAAGTGGAGAAAGGAATCCACTAAAGAAAAGGCATGAGATGTTGGCTCACTAAATGCACATGTGAGGAAAAAGGATATGAAATGTACAGATAAAATGCCTACGTGAAAGTGATGCATGGCCTAAGTTGTGTCAAAATGTGTGCCAAATGTCTTGAAGATGTTATTTGCAAGAAGCAAGGAAGAGAAAATCAATAAAAAGATGTAAGCGCAATAAGGGACAAACATAGGGGTTAAAATGCAAAATTTACAGAAAAGACTGAGAAATTGGATGAAAAATATGTTCATGACATCTATCATAACATGCAAATGATGGGTCCAATGTCAGTGTCGCACAAGGATGTAAAATTTGCACTTGGATAATTACTTGAAAGTTCAGGGTCTAAAGTGCAAAATTCACACATGAGTGCAAATACGGCCAAAATGTAAAGCTTAGGATCAAATCTCAGTGAAAACATGCTTTTTAAATGGAATCAATGATTAAATGCGGAATATGAGGTGAAATGAGTGAAATATGTCCCAAAAAAATGAAAGAAAACATTTAAAATCCTAAATGATGGATTTAGAATTAATCTAAGGGTTAAAATGTAAATTTTATGCTCAGAATTGATTTGATGTCAACCCAGGGACTTTTCTACAAAATTTTAGGGTCTGAATGTGACAAAATGAGGCTTTTATGTTGGTTAAAGCAATTATGAAGTTTCTTGGGGTTTAGGATGCAAAATGTGCAAAGGAAACTCAATTTTTAAAGTTCTAGGGGCTTAATGCAAAAGTCTAGGACCAAACTATAAAGGAAAACTCCATTTTAGTAACAGTCATTGTGATTTTTAAATATTTTAGGGCTCAAACTGCCAATTTCACAGAGAAAACATCATTTTTAAGAGATTCAGGGGCTAAATGCAAATATTCTAGACCTAATGTAAAGAAACTATGTTCCAGGGACCCAGATGTGGTAAAAACATGCATTAATATGTTAAGAATTAAAAGATGAACTATGTAGGGGGCTACGTGCAAAATTCACAATGAAAATAAAAGAAATAAAAAGTATTTTAAAACTACAGGGATTAAAGTAAAAATGTCTGGACCCATATGCAATAAAAAGGACCTAAATGTAATAAAATAAGGACGGTGTTATTACGCATTTTATTATGGTGTTATTTAGTTATGAAATTGATTTTAAAATATACCAATTTTTGGATGCCTCTTACCCTCCAGTTCACATTTGATACTTTAAAAAAAGTTAAAACTATATAAATGAATTTTACAAAGGAAAGTTCTTTTGCATATGAAAAAATCTTATGAATTGTGCTCCTAAAAGCATGATAATTCATCATGTTTTTATTTTACTCCTTTTTCATTAAAGAAAAATATGATATTAACATGATCCAAAGTCAAACGCTAAGATAGGACATCTTTTCATGCTACTTTTACCTAGCCTATCCCAATTGATCCAATTTCCTACTATTTATTGAAAAAGTATATCTAATGGGCAAAATTTATTGAAAAAGTATATCCCTCATAGTGTTTTTAGTATATTGTTGTTTACAACCTTACCATCTTCAATTTTCACAAATTTCACATTACTACCTTTAGCTTATTATATCTCGATGGGTATTATGTGTTTCCCCTATGACCATTTTGTTTGTTTTAATTACCTTGAAGCTAGAGGAAACCTAATCTTCAAATCTAGATTCCCTCTTTTGCATATCTACTTAGCCTTTTTCTATTCGAAACTTTCATCCAAAATTATCTTAAGTGTGAAGATGTTAATTACTGAAATCGACAATAGTTAAGAAAGAATTATTGTTGAACCCCTAAACCAAAGGCCCTGATAGCCATTTACGTGGAGATATTCATCAAAGTTTTAATTGAAGAGGAAAAGTCTGCCCTTGATAGTTTTAATTGGAGAATTTTGAGATTATTCCCACATAGGGTTTGCTTAAACTTTCATGATTGCTGATGGGTGTGGGCTATTGTCTTTAACCTCAGGTTTATCCTTCGCCACTACATGATTGTCCACTTTGGTGGAGGAGGAGTTCTCAGTTACCCCAAAAAAAGGTAGTTGGTGGAGCTCATGTCCTTCCCATGAGGGAAAAAAAGAGGATGATGAAGAAGAAAGATTCTCTAGCAAGGAGGCTACAATAGAATAGAGAAAAAGAAAGAAGTTGAAGAAGAGAGAAGAAGTTGGGACAAAAAATAAAGGTCTTGGATAGACCTAGAAATATGGCAAGGCTGGTCTGGTCCTAAATCATGAAAGATTGTGGAGATTCTAGGCCAAGTCAACCTAACACGAAATCATTTTCAGGCCATGCTAGGTCAAGTTAGGAATATGAAATCTCTTGACCCTTACACATCTCATGGCCCGATTTATTTTAAGTTGGGTTCAAATCGAGTCAAATCGGGTTCATTTTCGAGCCAATCCTAATTGATTTATTTATGTTCATAAAAAAACAAACAAAAAGAGAAAAGAGTCATATATTCAAAAACAAAAAGAGAAAAGTGACATCTATTATAAGAGAGAGAAGAGTGTAGGAAGAAGATGACGAGTAACCGTGGGTATATTAAAAAAAGAGGAAAAAGATGAGAGATAATAATGGGTAGCATATAGAATAAAGGAAGAAGAAGACGAAGAATAATCGTGGGTAGTGGACTACTTTTCATTCAGTAGCCACATGATATGGGGTCTTGCTGGCAGTTTACTGATACAATAGGGAAATTGACTAGTGTATTAGTTGAAGGGTGACATTTTAAGGAGGTTTTGAAATTGAAGGTCGTAAAGTAAAATTCTAAAAAAGTTCATTGCAACAAAACTATAATTTATCGTTAGAAATTTACCGATGGATATATTTTCGTCGGGAATTAAATCTACATTGTTATTTACCACTGGAAATTCCATCGTTAATTAATTATCGACAAAATTTCTATTGGTAACTAAAATGAAATCTGATACTAACGAATTATTCGTTGTTAATAATACTATACCGATAGTATATTCAACAATAATTAAAATCCACGTGACGAAAAGAAATCAGGGGTTTTTTTTCTTCCTCGTTAAGCCTCTTCCTCTTCTTCCATCTTCAATCAATTTTCCTCTTTTCCTTCTTCTGCCTGAGCCTTTCTCCGACGAAATCGGCTGCACCTCCAGTCCTCCTGTCGTCGACGTGATCGACTGCCACTAAGACGTTCTCCATCCTCCTTGAAGCATCCTCCTCATCCTCGTCCTCTTCCTCCTCATCCTCTAGGATCATTGGTAAGCCGTAAGCCGTATTATAAGTTTCCATTTCACACTAGGGTGGTATTGTGGTACCACAATCACAGTGGTCAGATTTCTATTTCCATCTTTCTCTTTGTCTTGCCACTATGATGACATGAATAGGCTTTGTCCGAAAGCGACCATTCCGGGTTCATCAAAATAGGAATCCATTAAGATGCCAAATGTGAATCATTATTGTTAAACATTAATCGACGGATTCGGTTATGGGTCATCAAGCCCTTTATAATAACACCCATTTTTTGGTTATGAAATGCCAAAAGCTTCCCCTAAGAATGTTATCTATCAACAAGCCAAACCTGTACATAAATATAGGTATGGTGTATTCTATTTAGATTCCACTAGCCGCTTTGCTATCACCTAATTAAGCAAAAATGTCGTAAAATAAAACTTTAGAGAAGATAAGCGTATCTGTCTCTAGATGTAAGGACTAAGGAGATACCTTGTATTTAAGATTGAGTTTGAAAAAACATTTATTATCATCTTATATTATAGAATTGTAGATTTGGAGGTAAAGCTATAATCAATTTCCAATGATCTAGTTTCAAATTCAGTCAGCAGTGCATCTTTCACTTACAGCAAACTCTATTTTGGAGTGAATTATCGTGATTATTAGATATGGACAGCAATAGGAAATAAGAAAAATGTGGTTATGTTCAATTTTAGCTGGGTCACATAATAATTAATGCTACAACATCCCATAAGATGCAATTAACAGAAATAATTATCTGATGATGACTGTTCAGGGTAAAAAATTAACAGAAATAATGATCTAGTGATTGAATGGATTGTGAGGTGATGGCTAATGTAATGATTGGTACATGGCTGTAAGCGTTGGAAGTGTTTTGAAAAGTCCACTTTTGTCTTATTTGATTGTAGTGCCTAGATTTTTTTCTAGCTTTTGCCTTTCTATATGTTCCATGTTGGAACTAGTTTAGTTTCTTTTTGGTGTTCTATCTTCTGGTTGTACTCTTTTTCTTTGTTATGGTGTTTTCAAAGTTTTAAAGAAATTTGCTATTGCCGTTCAAAAAATTCACTCCACGACATGGACTAGGAATTTGAACAAGCATGTTTGGTCCCAGCTGCCCCTTAATTGGCTCAACTGCTAAGTAATAGTCTGATTTGTCAAAACTTCTGTGCAAATCTATTGGTTGGGTCCTTTGTAAAATGAAAATTTTGATCAATTCACACATCGCAGTATACTAGACACTCTAATTCCTTAAAGGGTTTATCTAAAAGATTCGCGATATAACTAGGAAGATGCTTCAAATACCACACATGAGTCACTGGACATGCAAGTTTTATGTATCCCATTTGATATCTTCGTATTCGAGAATCAACAAATTCAACCCCGCATTGTTCACAAAATCTCGTGTCTTCCTTTTCAGTTCCGATCACTCGATAATTTTGGGGCACACTTTCCATGTTACGTTTTAAATTTCTTATAATAATTTAAAATAAATTAAATTACAAGAAATTAAAAGTTAAACAAAAAATATCAAATTATCAGGAATCTGTGTGTGTAGTTATGAGACTCCGATCTATATGCACTATGCTAAATCTCCTGCGTGTCTGCATTTACAACCCAAAAACACGAGGAAAACACATAAGTGGCGGAAATCAGCTAGCACGCACCCTACGAAAAATGACGAGAAAATGAAACCATAATTTATTTCTTTTAAATTCATTTCGCAAACTTTTTTTTGCTAAAATCTCACAAACCAAGCCCACACTGGCCAAAACCACAACTAAGGCTCTATCAATCCAAAATCACAAGCAAAGGCCCTTAATGGCCAAAACCACACATAGTGAATAGGGAAGTCTTGTGTCAGGCAACCAAACTCTGGCCACAAGTAGTCCACCGAGGAGCAACCACGGCGTTTTGCTGCCACGGTGTGCCATTCTATGAAGGAGCCAACCACCGTCCCATGATTCTCCCACTTGGAGAACCCTCACAACGCCAACCCCTCAGTGAGAAGGCTGTCCTGTCTCTCAAGACACTGCCAACTACGAAGCACATGTTCCATCTGCATTGGCCACCACAAGATTTGCCTCCTTACGCCGTCCTCCACACGATGCTCAGGAGGGAGTGTCATACCTCCACACTCAACGACACTCGAGCCTCAGCGCTTACAGCGACAACAAGAGTATCATACCTCACTATCATGCCACAAGATACCTCGACCCGTAGACCACAACCCTAGCCTCGGAACGACAGTCTGGGAGTCTCATACCTCCAAGACCTGACTACCCTCAGCCTCAGGTATCTCAACCCCCGACCTCAACTAGGGAGTCGCACTCGACCACCGATGAATTTCGTCACAATCCCTAGTCTCAACGATGCGGTCCCACACTATCTCGGCCTGCACACAGAAATCTAGGAAAATCATTATCTAAAACGAGCCAACCATTTCTTTGAAACCATTTTATATCATTGAAAACTCTTTCAAAACATTAGTAAAGCGGCACATCAAGTGTCCCAAGGGACTACCACTGATGGCCCACAAACTCATCTCAAAGGGACAATACAAACAAATTTGGAAAACCCTTGGAAAATCACATTGTCATAACAGCATTTGGGCCCTGATTCAGTATGCCGAAAATCCCTGGTTTGGTAGACTAATTTGGGTTAGTCGACCAAATCAAGTCAATGGTCAACACCTAGGCCAAAATAGATATATCGAAGATGGTTTGTTCGACCAAAATTCACTGATTTGGTTGACCGTCCAAAATCAAACGATCAAATTTCGACCAGAGGACAAAAACTGACAGAAAAACGACATACCGAAATTGTTTGGTATGTCGATTTCTGTGAAAAATAGAAAACGACCCAACCTACACATTTCAAAATCGCCTAAGGTGGGACCTCAGATCAGACCCCTCAAACAAACACCAAAAATCTCACATAAAATATAAGCTATAGACCCTTGAGTCTACTCCAAATTCCAACAAACAAAACCAAAAACTATTCACCATGCATCGAGATATAAATTTAAAAAGGTAGGAGGGTCAAAACGACCCAAACTCAACCACCGATATTAACCACCATAAATACCACAATAAAATCACCATAAATTTACCTAAATTCACATAAAATGTAGAAACATAAATTTACCTAAATTTAATACAATCTTATCAATTTCTACCATTTTCATGCTTTCTACTCATTGAAATGGAGTGCATACCTGCAAAACACTCTCCAACAAGCAACGTCGACCTCCGACCAATTCCGACGATCCCAACTCTCACCAGGGCTCACTCAACCACAAGGGCACACCACTGAAGCTCCACACGGCATCACAAGCTGCTGCACGCCTCCGTCGACCCATGAGCACACCTAACTGGGAGGAAGATGCGGGGAGGAGAGAAAACAAGGGAGGGAGAGTGAAAGGGATGAGAAGGAGGGGAGTGAGTGGATGGAGAGAGAACGAGTGGAGGGGGAGGGAGAGGGATGGCGTGCTCGGGACGGTGAAGCGGTGGGGAACGAGTTGTGCTTGACGTGCATGAGCTTAAAAAGCCATGCAAAGTGGTTGTTGAACGCGTGCACAACCACACGTCTTGCCTACCCACAATCCTGCACGAGCATACCCAACACACACTACCAACTCGCTCTCACCAACCGGCCCACGAATGTGGGCCCCATACGGACCCACACCCAGGCCCCACATGCACAATACCACAATGCATAGTGCCAACCACGCATAGGGATACGCAACAGAAGTCGGCCAACGAGGCCCAAGCCCAAAAACACAAATCACACAAACGGGCCTTGGAACCGTAACACTCGTCCAAGAAAAATTCATTAAAAAGTAAATAATTACAAAATGAATTTTACGACTGTTACATCCCATTATTCAGCAAAATACCTATCCCATGTTTCAATAAACATGGGCCATTTGAAGATGGCTTATGAGCTAATTTCCTAATCTCACCAAAAAATAACAACCAAAATCCATTTTCTTTCATTAATAATAATAAAGAAAGAAAAACTTATAAGTAGACATGGTAATCAGTGATTATTTCATTAGGTGATATCTATCTTCATTAACTAATTTTTCTTAATAAGTTAATGAAGAAGATTACATGTGCTCTTGCGATTTATATACGTTATGAATCATATAAGCACGTCATTTCTTATAGATCTACTTTTACTCAGAAAAGCAACCACTACTTAGACATAAAATATTTTCCAGTCTTGTATACCATGGCTTCTTATTTTTTAGGGTTATTAATTTAATTCTTATTAAATTTCCAAAGTACTTTTTACTTTCCATTGTGTTTCTCATAGTATTAGAGTTTTTCTGAGTTTCTAAATTTGCATTGATAAATGACTTCTATTCTGAATAAGTTGTCGATCGACATTGACCACAAATTTGATCCAACATATATTATTAGGGTCAAAAAATTCTTAGAATTTGCATTAGCCAACAATAAAAGACTCATCCTATGTTATATTCCTTGTCCATGCACTAAGTGCAGCAATAAAAGCATTATCACTAGAGAACATATGTATGAGCATCTAATAATAAATGGAATTATGCCTGGATATCATATTTAGACAAGGCATGGTGAGATGCCTTCTTTTTTGTCATCAAAAATTAATATTTGTATTAAAAGAGTTAATGATGAAATGCATGAGATGTTGTGTGATGTTTTTGGATTGGGATCCATGGACAATGACATAGACAACGAGGAGGAGGATGTATCTGATGAGGAACGCATGAGTGAAGATGCAAATAAGCTTTTCAAATTAATTAAGGATGCAGATAAACCATTGCACATAGGACTTGGTTCATCGTCAAGGATATTGTTTATGGTTGAACTTTATCACATAAAATGCTTATCTAGATGGATTAACAAGTCTTTTGGTATGCTACGTTTGTCTTTAAGGAAGGCAATCCCAAGAGACGAGGAAAGCTTACCTAAGTCCTTTTATGAGGCTAAGAAGATCATTGCTGCATTAGGACTTGATTACAATAAGATTAATGCATTTCCTAAAGATTGTATGTCATATTACAAGGATAATACAAATAAAGAAAAATGTGATGGATGTCATACTTCTCGATGGCAACTATAGGAGATGGATATAGTTATGGGAGGTCAGTCCAATGTAGAAAAGTCCATGAAGGTGTTAGCGAAGGTTTTACGATATTTTCCTCTCATACCATGCTTGCAAAGGTTATTTATGTCGTCGAAAGTGGCTTCCTTAATGACTTGGCATCATGATGATCAAGTGAAAGATGGTATCTTACGTCATCCTGCTAATAATGAATCATGAAAAGCACTAGACAATGCATATCCAAAGTTTGCCTCAAATCCACATAATGTTAGAATTGGTCTAGCAAGTAATGGCTTCAATCCATTTAGTATCTGTGACCATGCCGACCCGAGGAGGTCGCGACGCGGAGCTGCGCCAGAGGGAAGGAGATCACAGCCATGCCAAGATGGCAAAGGCGCAAGGAAAGACAAAATAAAAAGAATAGGGGAGTTACCACCTAGTCTTTTAAGGGAAAGACGAGGAAAACCACAAAAAGATGAATGCCTGAGGTGTAGATGTGAAGGCTAGATGTCTGCTAACCAGATGATGGGTAAGGATTCCTATTATGCATGAGGAAGGTGTTAGGCACCCTTGTACGCCCGAGAACTCGGTCTTTCTAGTCTAATCGCTTGCTAAAGGCTAAATAGATGTCCACTAAACTTGAATCATGCTCTAATCATGCTAATATGTATGCCATGACAAGACAGGATGGATGTGCAAGACAGTGTGAGAAAACTGCGAAGAAATCAACATGAATTGACAAAATCGCAAAAAAATCACATGAAATGACGAGGTTTTGTCAAAGAACGCTTCTGAAAAACATAATGATATAAAAAGATGACAAGCCATGTCAACTCGAGTCCTCGTAATCATGAAAAAGTCGTGAAAATCAAAAAGGGAAAAATAATCCGTGGTAGGGACAAATGTCGGCCTTCTGGCCTGTTAATGTACGCCCTTGGGCGATGAAACCCAAATAAAATCAAAAATCTGAAATGTAGGATAAGAAGAAGTCAAATCAAATATCAGATAAGAAACTCTGAAGACAGTGAATCAGAATCATGGAGAAAGTCATGAAAATCAAAAAGGGAAAAATAATCCATAGTGGGGACAATGTTGGCCCTCAGGCCTTTTAATGTACGCCCTCGAGTGATGAAATCCAAATCAAATCAAAAATCTGAAATGCAGGATTAAAACAAATCAAATCGGATATTGGATAAGAGATTCTGAAGATAATGTGGAGAAAGGAACCCACTAAAGAAAAGGCATGAGATGTTGGCTCGCTAAATGCACATGTGAGGAAAAAGGATATGAAATGTATAGATAAAATGCCTACGTGAAAGTGATGCATGGCCTAAGTTGTGTCAAAATGTGTGCCAAATGTCTTGAAGATGTTATTTGCAAGAAGCAAGGAAGAGAAAATCAATAAAAAGATGTAAGCGCAATAAGGGACAAACATAAGGGCCAAAATGCAAAATTCACAGCAAAGACTAAGAAATTGGATGAAAATATGCTCATGACATCTATCCTAACATGCAAATGATGGGTCCAATGTCAATGTGGCACAGGGATGTAAAATTTTTACTTGGATAATTTCCTGAAAATTCAGGGTCCAAAGTGCAAAATTCACACATGAGTGCAAATACGGCCAACATGTAAATCTTAGGATCAAATCTCAGTGAAAACATGATTTTTAAATGGAATCAATGATTAAATGCGGAATGTGAGGTGAAATGAGTGAAATATGTCCCAAAAACATGAAAGAAAACATTTAAAACCCTAAATGATGGATTTAGAATTAATCTAAGGGTTAAAATGTAAATTTTATGCTCAGAATAGATTTGATGTCAACCTAGGGACTTTTCTACAAAATGTTAGGGTCTGATTGTGGCAAAATGAGGCTTTTATGTTGGTTAAAGCAATTATGAAGTTTCTTGGGGTTTAGGATGCAAAATGCACAATGGAAACTCATTTTTTAAAGTTCTGGGGGCATAAAGCAAATGTCCAAGACCAAACTGTAAAGAAAAACTCCATTTTACTAACAGTCAGTGTGATTTTTAAATATTTTAGGGCTCAAACTGCCAATTTCACAGAGAAAACATCATTTTTAAGAGATTCACGGGCTAAATGCTAATATTCTAGACCTAAATGTAAAGGAACTATGTTCCAAGGACCCAGATGTGATAAAAACATGCATTAATATGTTAAGAATTAAAAGATGAACTATGTAGGGGGCTACGTACAAAATTCATAGAGAAAATAAAAGAAATAAAATGTATTTTAAAACTGTAGGGATTAAAGTGAAAATGTCTGGACTCATATGCAATAAAAAGGACCTAAACCTAATAAAATAAGGACTTGAAAGTAATAATCAAAAACTAAAGAAATTGGGCATAAAAAGACCCATTCGAAGATCACTGGAGGATCACTGGCGTTCCGCCGCCGGCAATTTCTCCAGCGAGCTACGGGAGGTGGTCCGACGGTTGGAGGGGTGCGCGCCAGGATGGGGAAGCACCTTGAAGTCACGACGGACCTCCTCGAGTGGTGGGGCACGGCTGGGGAGGCCCGAGACCACACCCCCACCTCGAGTTCCGGTGAGAAGACGACGGCGTGGCTTGGGCTTTCTGGAGGCTAGAGCGGCACGTTGGAGGCTCGGGGAGTACCATGGGGACACGGCGAGGCTGGGAGGATGCCTGGTGAAGGCCAAGGAGGTCTGGTGGCCTTTCCCCACCTCCGTCTCCGACGACGGGGACGATGGCGGCGGTTGGGTCGCTGCGGAGGCTCTAGCAGGAAGTGGAGCGGCTCAGTGGGCTCGTTGGGGATGCGTTGAGGTTCCTGGATCGTCGACGCAGAGTGTGGTGGACTCGTGCACGCGGGGATGTCCTCAACTGCGTGTGGCAGCAGCAGTGGCACGGGTTGTGGAGGCTTCTTTTGAGAAGGGGGCACTGAGGAGGAGAAGAGGAGAGGAGGAGAGAGGAGAAGAGAAGGAAAGGAGGAGAGGAGGGAAGGCTCCCTGGGGCCTTTCCCACAGGTCACCGGTGGTGGTGAACCCACCACTGCGAAGGGGTCCGACGCCGTGTGGGGAGTCTGGCTCCGTCGTGGAACTGCCCTGAAACTTAAAAGATCTAAGGGGGCATGCTCTGGATTGAAGAGGGAGGGAAGAAAAGTACCTGAATGGTTGTTCCCACATGCTCTGGCGATCAG
This sequence comes from Posidonia australis, assembly GCA_024699735.1. Taxonomy (NCBI): domain Eukaryota; kingdom Viridiplantae; phylum Streptophyta; class Magnoliopsida; order Alismatales; family Posidoniaceae; genus Posidonia; species Posidonia australis. The sequence goes on along the minus strand of JAMKQA010047931.1, from coordinate 351 downwards.
TCGACGACAAGGACTCCTCCGGTGACGCTCTTTATTGGGGAGAAGAGGCTACTGTGGGCTTGAGGACTCGGGATTGGGTGGCTTCGCGAGTTGGTGGTTGTGACCGTGTCCGTGACCGAGCCCGACCCGAAGGGAGGGGTGGAGAGGAGACCACTGCCATGCCAATGATGGCGAAGGCGCAAGGATAAAAGAAAAGAAAAGGGAGTCGCCACCTAATCTTTTAAGGGAAAGATGAGGAAAACCACAAAAGGATGAATGCATGGGATGCAGATGGGAAGGCTGGATGTCTGCTAACCAGAGGATGGGTAAGGATTCCTATTACGCACGAGGAAGGTGTTAGGCACCCTCGTA
>JAMKQA010047927.1:0-10690 GCA_024699735.1 Posidonia australis | reverse complement strand
TGCGCCATCTTGGTGCGCCAGCTCTGCTCACAAATTGCTGAACTCTGGCTTGCTAATGGGTTTGGGGTCTGGTTTAAGGGCTGATCACATCCAAAGCAACATACGGATTCTCATTCCTGGGTTACCTCAAAATTGGGGTGTCTACAGCATGCAAAATACAAAGGATACAACATGGAACAAGTAAACCCAGCAGAACATGTAAATGATGATCATACGAAGAATATAATAAGGAAAAGATTGCTCATGCAGGCGATATAGTGCAGATTTTTATGCTAGAAATAAAGTAAACATACTTGCAAACAAATATGTAGGTGTGCATGGAGAGCAAAGAGGATAAGTAAATTCATCATTGAACCCTCATGAAGATATAGAAAAATCAAACTATATATGTGGAATTCATTGCATGCTTTACTTCATTGCAAAAGGACAAGAACTCTAAAGGAAAAGTGGGAAAGGGCCTACCTTGTTCGAGATGTTCCTTCAAGAAAGAAAAAAAAGACCCAAGATAATAAGCTCCTTGACGCTTTGGAAGGGCTGAGAATATCTCTGGATGCAAGGCAAAACTTGAGTGCTCAAGTGGATAAGTTCAGAATTCTGGAGAAAGCTAGTGTAGCTGTGTGTCTCTATCTTTCAAGATGATCGACCCCTTTAAATGGTTGCCTATGAAGTCTATATATAGGGATTTTCCATGGGTAACTCCTAGGACAACAAGGAGCCTCGTAGACGAAAAGCCTGGAAGATTCCATGGCATATTCGCTGGTAGAGATAATAACCATGGGAGGTGGAAAGCCAGCAGCCAGCAGCTTGAGAAATGGCTGGGCACCTGGTATGTGCGCCTGGTATATGCGCCAGGTTGGTGTGCTAGGTAAGTGTGCTAGCTAGGTATGCTAGGGAGGTGTGTTAGCTAGGTGCTCTCCCCTACTTGTCTTAATTGGGCTGCAGGCTTGCTATTGATTTAGGATTGATTTAACTAATAGGATTCATGGGTCAGCCACATCCAAAGCAATATCCGGAAAGCTCATATATGAGTCACCTCAAAATCGAGGTGTCTACATCATAGATGAGTTACAGGGCCCATAAACCCCTGTGAGCCACCAATCTAGGCCATCAACTGAAGATGTGAAGTTGAGGGTAAGACAATAAGTGGTGGGAATAGAGGTAACCAGTGTGAGGAATCTATCATTCCACCCAATATGGAGACCCTCAGAAGCCCCCGATGAGGGAATAGACGCCCATTGGTTTAAAAGACCACCACCTAACTGTCTAAGAGTGTAATTAGTGAAGGTTGCTAACTTAGTCTCGCTAATAATAACAACTGTACACTTGTTAATTTTAACAAAGCTGTTGATGGCCCTTTTTTTGCCACTGGAGCCCAACCCCCTGATATTCCAAGCTGAAATTATCATTAATTGTCAGGAGGGAGGACAAGAGAAGCAAAGTTCTCTATGATGTTTTGATTTTCATATAAGTCAATTTGGGGCAATCCTTGCTCTGATTTAACAGAATTAAGAAAGTTTTTAGCCTCATCCAAGGATTGAATAGAAATACCAATATCTCCACAAAAAGTGATAAATTGATTATAAGATTCCCAATTGAGGGTATCTGTCATAAAATTATCATTGCTATCAACAGATGCAGCTAAGGGAGGAATAAATGATACATTCCCAGACAGAGGTTGAACATAACCCATCAAATCATTAGAGGATATAGAAGTAGAGAAGGTACCTGGAGGATATATAGGAGTTGGAGGCTGGGTCTCTGAATCAACCTCCGAGGGACCACTCAGGTCATCTTTTTCTAAGCAGTCGTAGACAACCAAAACCTTCTTGAATTTGGCCATGGATAGGTTGCGAGCCCTAATTTCTGCCTCCACGAACTTAGAGGTTTCATCACTCATACTTTGGGGTGCAGATGATGGGGAGAAGGAGTGCGGGTAGGCTGGTAGATCCTGCTCGGGTGCCGCAATAGGTGAGTGAGTAGGTAGAATACCTACAGAGGTAGAAGGTGCACGGAAGGCAGGGCTGGTGGGTCTCTTCCAAACGTTTTTGGCTCCCCTAGAGGTCTTGTGACCTTTGCCACCTCTCCAACCCTTGTTAGGTTTAAATGGTTTGCGACTGGGGTGGAGACTCCTAGATCCAGAGGTGGAAGGAGAAGAAGAAGTTGTAGGCCATGCTAGATAGGGGCCCGAGGGGGCAGAGGTGGAAGAGGTGGTGGGTGCACAAAGATCCCAACTTCTTCTGTATTTGATGGGGTAGACATGGTTGTCAAAGGCAAAAAAACGGCAATCAGGGATTTCCTTGCCTGGGTGGATTTTAACCCTAATTCTAGAATAGCCTAGGGACTTGGCTGAGTCCACAGAAAGGTCGACTTCCAGCAACTCAGCGAAACCAAATATCATGTGGTGGAATAGATCGATGTTCCAAAGATGGTGGGAAATACCCTCAAGCCGGAGCCAAACCCCTTCCTCCTTCAAGGTAAACACTGCACCAGAGTTTGGAGACCAAGGAACAAAGGAAGCGGGGATCGATAACAGTGATGCTCTGAATTGATTGAGATAATCATTTCTTAACTTAGGAGACGGGAATACTAATAGGTATTTGCCAGGGGGAAGGGTTGCACCTCCACCTCAGAGGAGCAGGGCCAGAAAGCCCTGATGTGGTCCACTACAGTTTCCTTAGAAAGTTGTGAGGATTTGAGTGTGACAATGGCACTTTTCGAAAGCACCAGTAATTGGTCACAGACTGTAGTGGAAGGGCGCAGAATGGTCGGAAAATGAGGTGATAGACCAGCCATTGCTGGGGTCTCAAAATGAATGGCGCGTCGTTCCTGTAGATATTTACAAATAGCCACAGAATGATCAGGAGATTTGCATTTTAAACAAAACCCTGAATACTTACATTTATTAATCTGGTGGCCGCGAAGGCCACAGGAGAAACATTTACCATAGAGATGGCAAAAGCGTACCAGAGGAGACTCGAACTTCTTCCTAAATACCACCGTCCAGTCGCCTAGAGGGAGGGAAGAGGGAGTTGGGAAGGATACCAACTCAAGGGAACTGGAGGCTTCGCTCTGCAGAATAGTGTTGCAAACAAGTGGAGAAGGGGAAGCGAGAGGAGCGAACCGTGATCCAACTAAGGATGGGGGAGTAGGTGAATCAGGGATATCCGAGCAAATCCCGGTGTCAGAAGTACGTGATAATATTTGGTCAGAGAAATCACAGTAATGGGGTATCATGGGAGGTGACAAGTCTGCGTAACAGACAGAGTGGCAGAGAGCGTGAGACGTGAGTGGGCGGCGACATAAATGTGGGCTGTCAGAAGATCGCCCGAAATCCCTAGAGTGCAGGGGGAAATCTGTCGTATCACAGGATACGATGGGAGCGTAGTGGGACGTCGAATTAACCTCCTTGGAATTTACGCAAACAGGCCTGTAATAAGAATTCGAAGAGACGCTCCTCGAAAGAGGAAGGGGAGATGTAATTAAATTAGGCTGGGATTTAGGATAATCATACGCAATTATTAGAATTTGAAAAACTGAGTAATTCCACACAGAGCTCGAGACGAGCTCTGTAGCGTTAGAGGGACTGACGGTGTCTCGGGAGGTCCGCAGACCAGGCGTCTCCATCACGGAGTCGTAGAGAAAGGATTTCCGGCGATCACCCACCGGAGGGAACCCATCGATCGTCAATGCAGAGGAAATCATGGGGTCAGAAGGAGAAGAGAAGAGCTGGAGATGAGAGGCAGTTTCTACAAGGGAGGGAACGGCCGGAGTGACGCACTAAGCCAGAGATCGGTCCAAGTGGGTAGATACAGCTAGGTTTCTAGAGATATGAGTTGACTCAAGAGCCTCAATCGGAGGAAGCTCAGCGAAGCAGCCGGAGCTGCATTCCGTATAAAGCGAAACGAAGAACGAGAGACTTTCCCGTTCGGACAACAACAGAGCCTGATCTAAGCTCAGTTGACAATGTGCCAAACGAAATAACCAACTAATAGATAAAGTTTTAATATGCATAAAACTATCCACAATCATAGCAATGTTAAGGACACAGGGAATAAAAGATGAATAACTATCATAAACCAGCACCTGCAATGAACCAAAATAACAAAAAAAATGAGCGGATCCGCTCAGAAAGGACAAATCCCAATCAGGATGCCACATCAGAGTGCAGGTCCTCCATCGATGAGGACACACTACCGACGAGGGGAGATATCCCTTGCCAACAGTAGGAAGGGGAGCGGAAAACTCCCCAGCAATACTTATCTGCGAGACGAGGGGAGCAAACGAGGAGCAACCAGAGTCCACGAGGGAGGGACGCTTTCTCGATCTGTGAATTTTTTTCCGGATCGGGGCAACGCAAGGGACGTCCTCTTCCTCCAGAAGTCTCTTCTTGAAGACATCCCAGTCAAAGAAAGTGGCCCAACGAAGAAGAAGATCACATAAGTGACAACTTGAATTTCTAGTTCGGGAGTCTCTCATTCGCAAGTTTCTCTGCATTGCACCAAAAATGCGTAAGGCATGTGTTGAGTAGTCTAACACATTAACAAAAAAGTAGGTCCCTTGATATGTAGGGGCTCATATCCATCAGTTCGGTGAACTGTTGATGTAGGAGTACGACCTATGAAAGAAATTAAAAAAAATCAGCAGTATATGTTTCGAATATGCCTGCCGACGTGTTGGGTAGATCAAAAGCTAGTCGGCTAGTAGGGGCAGCCTCTCTCAGTGGAGCAGTTTATTCTCAAAACTACATGATATATTTTCATCTGGAAATTTATTAGTGGCAACGATTACAGAAATTTATATTAGTAGCAACGGGATAATACTTGGATAATGCGGCGTTCAGGAAATGTGAAGACATAATTGGTGATTGGTGAACGGGACGATACTCGGATGATGTGGATACAGTGTGACGGTGATATGTAAGGCCGAGTTTCTTTATTATTATTATTTTTTAATATGGTGAGAAAGAGACAACTGATAATAAACATGTTGGATGTGATGTGAATCGTAGGCAGACATAACGGTGAGGTTTGGGAACTCCCACATGCACCTCTCACATGGGATGAGTGTACTCTAGAAAGATCAGTTAATTACTTCAATGCGGGTGAAAATAACATAATGATTTACATGTTTAATAATAAGGTTATAAAATACAAATTATTAAATATTATTTTTTTAATTTTTAATTTATAATTTTTACAAATATATTGTCAAATGTAATATGAAAATGTAAGATTACGTTAATTATTCATTTATTTGAAAGGATATTTTGTAAAATTCATAAAACTAAATTACTAAAAGTTTAAGATTCTAAAATATTATTTAATATTAACATTATTAATTCATATATTTAATAATTTTTAAATATATTTATTCTAAGAAATATTAAAGAATCTAATGGAATATAAATTAAAAACTGATTTGATAAGAATCTCATTTTCTATTGACTATCTAAAATAATATTATTTGTACATTTAACCTAGAAAGATTTAAAAGAAAACTCATTTCCTTTGTTTTATAGAATATATAAACTCTAATCCTTTCCATTTCCCACATCTAAATTTCAACAGAATTCCTATAGACAAACTTATCTTATCCTCCCTATTTTCCTCCTCCCCACTCTCTTCGTGCAGCCTGTCCTCCTGCTCCACCTCCTCTTCCTCCTCCACCTTGTCCCCTCCCTGCCCTCCTCCCCATCTACCTCGTCCCCTCCTTGCCCTCCTCCCTGCCCCATCCTCCTCCTTCACCTCTTCTTCCTCCCCTCCTCCTCCGCCTCCTCCATCTCTTACGCCAATTCCTGTCTTTCGTCGACACCCATTTTCCTCTCGTCGGTGCCCTAACTTACCCTCCTCCTCAACTTGTGATTAGTTCATAATACATACATATTTTATTCTTATATTTATCTATTTTATATATAAATAATGCTACTCGATGTGTTTTATGTAAATTATGCAGGAACCTAGGAAAAACAAGGGAAAAAGAATAATTGTGTCAGAAAAAGAGGATAGACTTGCATGAAAAATTCTAGAGCTGCGTCAAGAGATCAAGACAAGATTTTCTACGTTTTGAAATATTGGGATAAGCATGGGCCAATACAGCAACTAAATTCAATGATGATCCGGGTGATCTGGGCGCCTAGTAGGCGTCCAGATGACAATTCGATGCCTAGCAATCAGAAGCAAAATGACCCGATCTTAGATGCAGTTGACGTGTGCTTGGAAATATCTTGTATTTAATTTTAAAAATGTAATTTTAATGTTGGATTTATCTCTGACGTAAGCAAGTCCTTGTAAGTCTATAAAAAGGACCCCTAGTATAGATTTAGGGGGTTCCCATGGAGGTTGGAGACACTTTTATCTCTTGTATTTTGGAAGACTTTGAAGAGCAGTTGTAATTCCAAGTTCTTTTTAATAAAAATAAACTTTTTTCTTACATTTTGTCTTTCATTCCTCCTTCTCTTTTCTCTTTTATTTTTACATTTAGTGTAATCATTATAGGCTAATTTTCTAGATTTAGGATTGAGATGAAGTTCATGTGATATTAGATGTTATGATTACATTACTCTATTTTTTCTCTTTATGTTTATTGCTATGATCATATGAACTGGATGTATATTACATAATTTCCTCTTAAAATCGATAAACTTTGATAGATTAAGATTGAAATTCTCTTTTTAATCTATGCTTAGGAAAGATTAGAATGAGGACTATGTGTATAATCGTAGTTTCTTCATAGGTCATTGGATTTAATTTGGTTTGTGTGTTTTTATTCTTTGACTTGATAGTCTATGGTGCATTGTATATAAATTATGCTTGTTAAGATAAGAATCATTGAATCAAATTATTTAGATCAATCAGAAAACATAGAGTGGATTTAATCATGCATTTATATTTACATGAATGGATTCGAAAATCCTAGCTCTTCCTTTATTTTGAATTTCTCTTAAGTATTTAGTCCTTAATCAACAACTTTCAATTTTCATTACAATAATTGATAATAAATCTTTGATTCTAAAGCACTTTTCTCTGTGGAATTCAACCCATATTTGCCATGTACTACATAGTACGCTGTGCACTTGCGATTATTAAAACAAACACTTCAACTTGTCGACGCTCGTCTTCCTCCAATGCAAGTCTTCTGTCGACGCAACAACCTAGTAAGTAGCTCTAGCCACAATGAAGAACCTTTGTTTCTTCGTCACGATTCTTCAGTTTCGTCCATTACTTGATAATAAATATGGTATGTTTGTATGATATTCAATGTAAAACATGTTTTCTTGTATTTGAATGATATTAATATTGATAATATTACATTAATATGAATTATTTGTTTATGATTGTTGATTTTGTAAAAGGGCACTCTTGTGTTTATGATTATGATTTTTTTTTTTTTGTTAACGGTAGGATTTTATATATATGAGAAGAAGGAGTTCAACAATAGTCCATATTACAGTGCCATGGGATCCAGGAATCCACAGAAACTAAAGAGTTTAAAGTATTTCATATTACAAGTCAATAGTCAGCATGTAAAAATACGACTAACAAATTGTTAATCAACTTGTGGGATTCTCTTCCATGTGGGCAGGGGTAGAAACACTGCTGTCCCTGCCTTGCTGGGGAGCTGATGGGGCCAATGGGTCGTGCTCCCATTCTTTTTTTTGCTTGAATGTGGACAATGATTGTAGAATATCAATCTTTTCAAATCCTGTGCTCAAACATTCTAACCAACAATGAAACATAGAAATGATATCATTTATAAGCATGATATTATTTTTACAAGTACCCCTGAATACTTTATTATTTCTTTCTTTCCATATAGACCACAGAAAAGTCTGAACAAAGGAGTGAGATCCTTGTAAAGTTGTGTAAAATTTAAACACAGGGGGGTAGACAAATAAATCATCAATAGCAAATATTGCAGGATACATGCGTCCAGAAGTAAAAGCAGACCATATAGTATAAGTGAAGGGGCAAAATAAAAAAAGGTGTGTAACAGTCTTTTTATTCTGTTTGCAAAAAATGCATAGATCTGGTCCTACCCAGCCCCTTCTAGAAAGATTATCTTTTGTCATTATTTTGTTAGTAATAACTAACCAGGAAAAAAGTTTAACTCTAAGAGGAACCCAACAATTCCAAACTTCTTTAATAAATTTAAATCTGCAACCTCCATCATTTAACATTTCATAGCAAGACTTTACAGTGAAGTCTTTAGAGTTAAGATTCCAAACAAGACTATCCTCTTCCTCTGATAATATGGCATTATTGAGAATATGTAAGAAACTCTGATATTGAAATTGCAAAGAGTCAGCTGCAGCATGGTACATATTTCTGGGAAAAATTCTAGCAGGGTTAACAGCACAGAATTCAAAAAAATTTTTAACAGAAGCATGCTTGAACTTTGCCAAATTATATAAATTTGGTAAAACATATTTTAACTTTTCTCCATTTCACCATCTATTTTCCCTGAAAACTGTACTTCTACCATTATTAACTTGGAATGATGAAAATCCACTGATTATCTCAAAACAATTTATGATTATGATTATGATTATTGCTATTGTAAAAGTATAATAGATGGAATGCACAAGCTTGATGTCCATATTTATGTAGTAAATGAATAAGAAATTAATTTATTCTGTGAAGTAATATACTAAATTTTAAAATAACTGTTAAACAATGTTCTTGATTGCCTAATCCAATTGTGTAGAGAAAATAAACATATGGCAAATTCTTCTTGGTGATTTTTAGTTATTTTGAGGTTATTTTACGAGATTGACAATGTCAAGAGGCATATACCATGAGCCCAAGCTGTGGGATCTAGTATCTCCAGATAGAAACCCAGGGAAAATTGATAATGTCAGAGCATAGATTAGAAACATATCGACTGCATAATCTATGTTTTACAACAACAATTGCCTAATGCTCAAATGTTCTAGTTTTTTTTGGTCTTTTTCAGCCTGCAATGAATAAAATTCTATTTTTTTGATGGTGGTTGCTTTTTCAGCCTACAAATTTTTCTTGTTTTTTTTAAAAAGCTTGATATTAATTTTTGTTCTTACCAATCTTTCTTAATACAGGTGATGATTTGATGTATTTTATGTTTTGTTGGAATACATTAAAAACATGATCTTTGTATTGTAGAGACTTGTGTTGAAACAATTAAAAATTAGAAAGCTAATTTTTCAGAAGTTGCTCAAGGACTAGACGAGGAAGAAAAAATAAATAATGGTATTAGATTAACTCAAGAAAAAAGAAGAAGAAATAGCTCATCAAATGCATTGAATGAAGTGAAGTTGCATTCATGAATATAATATCTGAAATTATGAATTGTTATCTTGACATGGTGACTGGATGAAGTATGAAAATATTTGTATATTTGTATCTTTTCGAGTATTGATATCAGTCATCTTATTGTTAACTTTTACTTGTAAAATTGACCCAGAGTACATTATTATATTGTAACCGATCTATATGCAGATAATTTAAATTTTATCAGAATATCTCACTGCTTTATTCTGTAACTAACGTGAGATGTAATATTTTCATTCTTTTGATTCAATTACAGAATTATTACTCTATGCAGTAAACCTCCATATCATCTATTATTTATTATTTTTAATTACCATCCAATATCATATCCAAATATATTGTCAAGGCATGATATAAAACTTACCAAGCTCCCACGTATGTCCAAATTTTTTTAAGAACTTGTAATGTTTTTTGAACGTTTGTATGACTCAAATTTATATGTTGAAGTTGGATATTTATTTGATTTTCAAATTAATAATTGTAAGGTTAAGAATGTCTACTTTCCTTTGAAATATGTTAGCAAGTACAAATACCCATATTATAGTTTCCTTTGCTTTCTTAAACAAGTACAAATAACAAGAAACTTGGTCAACAGAAAATTAGTTTTCCTTACTTTCAAATTCCTGACAATTCTTGTTGACTTCAGAATTACATTTTCTGTCAAGTTTCGTACACAAACAGGCCCTTAATTACTTCAATGCATGTGAAAATAACAGATAGATGATGATTTACATGTATAATAATAAGGTTATAAAATATAAATTATGAAATGTTATTTTTTTATCTTTTATTTGTAATTTTTACAAATACATTGTCAAATGTAATATGAAAATATAAGAATATGTTTGCACTTGATTCATTCATTTAAAAATATTTTTTGTAAAAATCATAAAACTAAATGACTAAAAGTTAAATATTCTAAAATATTATTTAATATTAAAATTATTAACCCATATATTTAATAATTTTTAAATATATTTATTCTATGAAATGTTAAAGAATCCAATGGAATATGAATTAGGGTTTACACAAAAACATCATATGATTTATTAGGTGAGAGTTAAAAAGTAGTAACATATTATGGATATAAGGAGTTCTACATTTCTAAGAAGGATATATGCTCAATAAAATTATAGTTTAAGATAGGAAAACATATTTCTATAGATATTATAATAATTCCAATAATAGTCTTGATCGTTTCTTTTAATTGTTCCTTAAAAAGTAACTACAAGATAATTTATTTAGACAAAATACAAGATTAAATGGAGATAAATTAAACTTTAAATTGAAAATATATATAATTTTATGAATATGAGATGTGGTAATAAATAACATATTATTTATAAATCTTTATAAAATAAGAAGAAAGAACATTGTATTACATT
>JAMKQA010047926.1:0-10864 GCA_024699735.1 Posidonia australis | reverse complement strand
GTTAATTAGGGTTTATTTATTTTTTAATTGGGATTTTTGTGTTTATTTGGGTTTATTTATTTATTAATTGGGATTTTTGTGTTTATTTGGGTTTCTGGATTAATTAAGATTTTGAATGTTTATTAATTAAGGTTTTCAATGGATTTCCACTTTAATTAGGGTTTTTATTTATTTATTTGGATTTTAATTTCTTTTCAGTTGATTAGGGTTTAAAATTTTGACTAATTAGGGTTTTATTGGATTTTAGGTTGATTTTAGTGGGTTTTAAGTGGATTAGGGTTTTTGTTTGATTTTAAGTGCGTTAATTGTTTTATTTGTTTTTTTAGTGGATTTTAATGGGGTAGTGTTTTATTAGGTCAGGTGGGCTAGTGTGGATCTGATTGGGACCTGTGTGGACTAGGATTTTGGTGGTTGCGACTAGCATCAACTAGAGGAGCCTGTTGCCAAATGAGCTCAAAATTGGGGTGTCTACACTGTCCACATCTAAAGATATCGTGGCAGCGGACTCGAGAGGTATGAGACTCCAACGTAGCTGTACGTGATTCCCTGGTTGTTACGGATACCGAGGCGTAGTGTGGGTGGTGGCTGAGCCTAGGAGGTTAAAGCCTCTAGGGGTTCGAGCATTGTGTAGGACGTCGAGATGGCGTACCATGTGGTTTGTCCTGAGAGAGGACAGCTCGCCTAGGAGTAGAGTGAGCGGGCTTTGTTGGTGTGTAATTAGCCTTTGAGGCTCCTTCAGGTGGAAAGACGCTGGAATAGGTAGACTCCTCCATAGAGTGGTTGTCCATGGTAATGCAGACATCATGGTAGCTCAGCAGTAGACTACTTGTGGCCAGTGTTGACTGCTTGGCGTTAAGCTGCTCGACACATTATTGTGCTTATGGTCTTTGCTGAGGAATCAGGCTTTGGCCTAAAGGTGGTAGTGGTGTTGCGCCTAGTTGAGGCTTAGTGCTTTGGGAGTAGTAGCTCCTAGGTTTTGGTTTAGAGTAGACTGTGGTTTTGGAGTAGAGGCTCTATGTCTTTGGTGTGGCTGTTTTTGGTCCAGAGGGGACCATATTATGCAAAGAAAAGGCTCTATGTTTGTTTTGTGGTTGCTATTGTGGATGCCCTAGATACTTTAGATAATATTCAAACACTGTTGGTCGTCAGGCCCACTCGGACAGTACGTAGGACCAAGCTGTGTGTGTTTTGTGTGGTTTTGGACTTGAGTTGGCAAGAGAAACCTTCTCAAGCGTGCATATAAAATGATTTTAAAGTGCTTGCATGTGGTTTTGAAAGGAAAAGAAAAGGAATGGTTTTAAAGGCATGATTTTAAGTTTTGCTGCGTGCTGAGCAATGGTTGATTGCCTGGTTTTGGTGTTACGGCATCTAGGTGGGGAAGTCTGTGCTTGTAGCGTAGTTACGCCTACTTCCTTGGAGTGGTGTGTCGAGTTGTCTTAGGTGGGGTGTGTGCTGGGTGACCATGTTGAGTGGTCACTTGCGTGTGCTTTGTTTTGTGTGTTTTGGCAGGTGTAGGATAGTAGCGATCGGTTGCTAGTGTATATAGGAGGAGTCACGCTGCCACACATCAGGGATCCTAGTAAGTGTTTAGTTTAGTTTTATTTTTTGTTGTTTACTAGTTCTACTTCTGCTGAGTGTAATTAAATTTAGTTGCATAGTTAGCATCATTGTAAGATAATAATAATAAAATGAAAAATTGTAGCTAGGTTGAGTGGTAGTAACTTGGGGGTCGTTATAGTAAATGATGGAATAGAAATTTAGATTTAAAAGTTAATTGATTCTAAATAGTTAAGAAAACTTCAGAATAAAAGAGAACTAGGGTTTTTGAATCCATTCATGCAAATACAGCAAATACAGATACATGATTAAATCCACTCTCTACCTCTCTTCTTGGTCTAAATAGTTTTAACTCAATGGTTTTTATCCTAACAAGCATAATCTATATGCAATGCACCATAGATTATCAGGTCCTAAATAAAACACACAAATCAAACTAAATCGAATGATATACTTTAAATCTAATATTATACACATCATCACTAATTATTCTTCTCTAAGCATAGACTAACAAATATAATTAATATTAATCTATCAAAGTTTATCGACATAATAGAGATTTATGCAATATGCATGTAGCCTAAGTAATCATAGCATTTAAGCATGAGAAAACACAGAAGATTTCAATCACAATATCTAAAATTACATGAACTTCATCTAAACCGTAGATCTATAAACTACTTACACATAGAGATAATAGAAAATAAAAACTTAAATAGAAAGCTTGGAATAAAACATAATTGATGAAGAAAAGTGATTTTATTAATAAAACCTAAGATTACAAACATTGAATACTTGAAGCTGTTCAACAATAACATAGAAAATTTTCTAAGCCTAGAAGGTGGAAGATGATCCCTTAGATCTACACAAGTGGTTATTTTATAGACTTACAAGGAATACCTTATATCTAAGACAAATGTGAATACAAAATTTGATTTTCATTTTCAAATACATGATATTTACAACTAAGAATCGTAACCATCAATGACTGAGTCAAAAATATCTGGTTCTAGCATCTGGGAGGCATCCAATGTCCATATGGGTGCCTAGGAGGCATCCACATCAGCTGAAATGAGCTCTGATTTTGTCAATTTGTTAGCTGATATTATTCTCAATATTAACATGTGTGGAAAATGTACATTTGACTCTTTAATGTAGCTCTAAATACTTTTGTTTGAATTTCTTTTCTTTCCTGCTTCAAAATAGCTTTGACTAATTTTGAATTTCTTTTTAGCTTTTATTCTTTTCTCTTCCATCTTTTTTCCAATTCTTTTCAAGTCATCAGGTTCCTATAGAATTTACACAAAATCCCTCAAGTAGTATTATTTATATACAAAATAAATAAATATGAGACATGAAATATGTAACAATAATGTGCTTATCAAAGTACTTGAGCTTTCCCATGTCTTCTGTGGCAAAATGTTGTGCAAGATATTGTTTTACTTCAGCAATACTAGTTATGTCACTACCTATCATGATTATATCATCGACAAAGACCACCAAGAAAACATATCCTTCTACTATCTTCTTGATAAACATAGAGTGATCCCTAGAGCATCTAGAGAAACCATTGCCTGTGACGACTTCACTGAATTTGTGGAACCATGCATGAGGACTCTGCTTCAATCCATAAATTGCTTTCCTAAGACAACAGATCTAATTTTCTCTTTAAGCAACATACCCTGGTGGTTGCTCCATATTAACCAACCTATCCAAGTCACCATAAAGGAATGCATTCTTCACATCAAACTAACATAACTACCAAGATTGATTAACTGCAAGTGACAAGAAAATGCGTATGTAATTGAGTCTAGCAACTAGGAAAAATCTCTCAGCATAATCAATGCCATAAACTTGTTTGAATCCACGATTAACAAGCCTCACCTTGTTCTAATCCACTAAACCATCTGGCTTGTGTTTCATAGTAAATACCCACTTGCAACTTACAACACTAGCTCTTGGAGGACAGTTCACCAGTTCCCATATACCATGAGACACAAGTGCCAACATTTCTTCGTCTATTGCAGATTTCCAATGTGGAACTTGCATTGCTTTAAGATGATTTCTTGGTATAGACTCTTTAGAGATGGAAAGTGCAAATTGGCGAAAGGTGGGAGTAAGATGGTCATAGGAAACAAATGATGAGAAAGGATGTGTTGTTGGGTGTCTTTTACCTTTGTGAAAAGTTTTGGGCATATCAAGTTTTGAAGTGGTGGTAAATGGATCTGCAATCACAAGATTTGGAGTTTGTGACCATGCCGGTGGAACCCTGCATGACTCTCCCCTACCGGGTGCGTGGAAGCACTCGAGGAGACCCGATATGGTCACGACGAAGATGGTGAATCTGGACAAGAAGACTAGACTCGGAGACACCAAGGGAAGATAAGAAAGGATAAGGAAAGGAGTCGCCACCTAGTCTTTAAATGGAACGACGAGGAAAACCAAGCACACAAGAAAATCAAGAAGCAAACAAGATGCAGAAAACATGTGTGCTCCGTGCCTAATGGATATAATGCACAAATGAATGCAGGCCAGAGAAAGAGTAAGGATTCTGGTTACGCATGGGGAAGGGGTTAGGCACCCCCATGTGCCCGAGAAAACTCGGTCTTTCTAGGTTTCCTACTTGTCAATGGTCTAATTGGTGTGTGCTTGCTTATTCTAAATGCTCATGCTAAAGATGACTGGAAACATACCAAATCAAAGAGAAGAAATGAAATAAAGGGAAAAAATTAATCCGAGGTTCCAATGAAGGCATTGAGAATGCCGTTTTACTGTACGCCCTTTGGTGATGAGAAAAATCGTAAAAATCGAGAAATCCTCAGAAGGTGTCTCGCGAATCAGCGGAAATTGGGATAAATCCGAGAAAATCAAAAAGGGGGAAATAATCCTCATTTCGGGACCATGTCGGCTTTGTTAAGCCTTTTACTGTACGCCCTCGGACGATGGAAAGCCAAATCAAACCTAAAGATGCGAAAATTGGAAAGAATCAAGGAGACGGTGAGGAAATCAAGCTTGAAAAGAGATGGAAAAGCGTGGCAAAGTAAAGAAGAAAAGGCAAAAAAACTGCATGAAAAAGTGCGACAAAATGTGCAAAATGCATGTGTGAGTGTAAAAATACGAAATCTAGGGGCCTTTGTGCAGAAAACCCAAATCAGAGCTCAAATCATAGGAAAACGCATTCTATGCAATTATGAAGAAATCTAGGGTCAAATGTGCAAATATGTGCATTTCTGGCCAAATTGATGTTTCCTAGGGGTTAAAATGCAATTCTGCCACTAAAACATGCATTTAATGCAATTCAGTGGAAATTCAGGGTAAAATATGCAAGAAAAAGGATCCATGAAAGTTTCAAGGGCAAAATAGTAAATTTACCCTAGAAAACAGGCATTCAGATTGAAATCTATAAAGTATGGGGGCTAAAATGCAATTTAACCAAAAAAACAATGCATTCAGAAGAGTTTCTGTGAAGTTCAGGCGTTTAAATGCAATTTATTCAGCAAAATATGCATTCAGAATGATTTCAGAGAAGTTAAGGGGCTAAAATGCAAATTAACCAAAGAAAATATGCATTCTGTGTTATGTTAATGAGGTTCAGGGGTTTTAAATGCAATTTAACCAGCAAAATATGTATTCAGAAAGGTTTCAAAGAAGTTTAGGGTCTTAAATGCAAAGACATTAGATTAATATGCATATAAAAGATACTCTATGGGTTTTTGTTAAACTTTTAAACCAGGAAAACATTATTTTGAATGTTCAGGGACCATAATGCAATATTTTCAGTTAAAACATTATTCAAACGATTTATGAAAAATGATTCAGGGCCTAAGTGCAAGAAAAAGGACATATTTGTAATACAAAAAGGATCTAAATGTAACAGATGAAAAGTTTCAGAATTCTATTAAAAAAAAAAATTGTTGTTTTTTAAAAGAAAAGGCAGCGACGGTCGTCGGTGAAGGAGCTCCGCCGTCGACGATCGCTAAAGAGGCAATCAGAGGCTTTCCCGTGGTCTGATTTGAGATCAGACCCCATGGGAAGCAAGAAGAAGAAGAGGGGAGAAGATCCAACGGTCTAGATCGAGCATCCAACGGCGGGAGTGGACCTCCCACCTACCTCGCCGTTGAGGCACTCTGGCGATGGCGTCGGGGATGAAGAGAGACTGCTGGAGCTATGGCGTGGCGATCCGGAGGTCGTGGAGGCTTCGGGGCATCGAGAGGAACCTTTTTCTTCTTCCAGAAGCGAGAATGTGGCACTTCCTCCATCCTCAAACCAAGCTCGCCGTCGACGTGATTCTTCTCCAGCGATCTCGACTACGATGGCTGTCCAGGGCATGTGGCGTGGATCTGAAGGCTTAGGAGTACTTGGGACGCACCGTGGAGCGTTTTTGGATACTCAGAGATGCTGGAGGCGCGTGCTCCTCCACCGGTTGCAGTCTTCTTCTCCGACACCGGTGACAGAACGGCATCGACAGCGATCTTCTAACAATGGCCTCGGGAGGCAGCGGAGCGGTGCACGAAGGAGTGGATAAGCAGGAGGGAGGTCCAAGGAAGAAGATCCAGGGCTATGGGGCTCGAATCAGCTAGTGGATTCACGCCCCCACCTAGGCCACCG
Source organism: Posidonia australis (assembly GCA_024699735.1). Lineage (NCBI taxonomy): Eukaryota > Viridiplantae > Streptophyta > Magnoliopsida > Alismatales > Posidoniaceae > Posidonia > Posidonia australis. The sequence goes on along the minus strand of JAMKQA010047926.1, from coordinate 4,699 downwards.
AAAAATCACTTCGGCAAGGCCTGGGAGCTCAATTTCGACCAAAGGAGACCTCTGGATCTACTGGAATCAAACCAAGAAGATAGGGGGAGACCTAGGAGAGCATTTCTAACAATAATTGAAGTCAGGGATGAGCATACCTGGTCTGGCAGTGGAATGTATGGTCTGAGCTCACCGGAGGCCGCCGAAGCTCGCTGGAGATGGCTGAGAACTCAGGTTGCTCACCTCCATGAGCTTCCTCTCTCTTCCAGGAACTCTCTGGTAGCTTAGGTTGGGAGTGGAAAGGCTTAGGGAGCTCACCTCTCTCCACTTATGCAAAAAAAAAAAAAAAGTTCCAAATGTCTCCTCCCCCTTCTCCTTACATAAGGGGGGTATTTATAGGCCTATTTGGTGTTTAGGCCTGGAGTGGAAGGTGGTTGGGTTAGTTAGGAAGTGGTTAGTTTGTTGGAGATTAGTTAAAAAGTGGTTAGTTTGTTGGAGATTAGTTAAGAAATGGTTATATTTGTTGGAATTAGTTAAGAAGTGGTTATGTTTGTTGGAGATTAGTTAAGAAGTGGTTATGTTTGTTAGAATTAGTTAAGAAGTGGTTATGTTTGTTAGAATTAGTTACATGATGTTTGACTTTAGGGTTTGGGATTTGACTTAGGGTTTGACCTAGGTTTAGGGTTTGGATTAGGGTTTATCCTAGGTTTAGGGTTTTAATTAGGGTTTAACCTAGGCTTAGGACTTGGATTAAGGTTTAACCTAGATTTAGGGTTTGGATTAGGGTTTAGTTTTGTATTTAGGTTAGTTAGGGTTTTGTAGTTAGGTTTTGCATTGGTGGTTGTCGGAGTGAGGTGTGGTTATTGGGTTTGGCCTATACATATTGGGGTGTCTACAGAGTTTATGTTGGTATAGATTGTGCATGTTGAGACAACTACTGCCGACGATGATAAACTTGCACTAGACATTCCAACTGTGGCCTCATAGCAACTGGTGGTGGTAGGGGAACACTGTCAACTTGAAGCTCAATGAACTAAAAATAGGATTTTGATTCAAAAAACGTGACATCCATAGACATAAGATATCTACGTGTAGGTGGATGATAAAATCCGTACCCTTTTTGAGTGCATGAGTACCCAACTGAAACGCACTTTGTTGACCTAGGATTAAGTTTATCAAGACCAAAAGCAAGATTTGGTACATATGCAGTACACCCAAACATCTTAGGAGGTAAGTTAAACAATTCCTTATTTGAACAAAGTCGTCTAAGGAGCATTTCACCTCCTAAAGGAGTTGAAGGCATGCAATTTACAAGAAATGTAGCCATGAGAACAACATCAAACCACATGTACTTTGGAACTTTCATCTCGAACAGAAGAGTACGAGCGACATCAAGTAGATGCTAGTGTTTGCGTTCCGTAACACCATTTTATTGAGAAGTACGTGCACATATGGTTTGATAAATGATTCCGAGACATGCAAAGAAAACTTGCAAGTCATTTTACACAAATTCTAGGGCATTGTTAGTACAAATCACTTTAGGTGTAACAAAAAACTGATTCTTTATTCCATTGCAAAATTATTTAACAACATCAAGAATATGAACTCTGTCCTTTAACAAATAAACCCAAGACACTCTAGAGAAGTCGTCTACAAAGACAATATTATATCTATAACTTAAAACAAAAGAAACTCATGCTGGACCCCAAACATCATAATGAACCAAATCAAAACAACTTTCATTACGAGACAAGGAAAGATGCCTATAGGTTGCACAATGATGCTTACCTAATTGCCACGACTCACAACTAAACAACTTAACTAGTATCCATGGAAGAGCGCCTATTGAAGCTTATTGGGAGATGGATGACTAAGGCAACAATGCCACAAAAATGAGGACTTTGAAGAAGAGGCTATAATCGCAAGTCCACGAGGTATCACATCCGGCACCAACAAGTACAATCTTTTGCCATACTCATGGTCCAAACCAATTCTCCTCCCCATCTATAGATTCTGAAAGGTACAATGAAAGGGAAGAAGGTTACAAAACAATGTAGTTGTTTTGTTATGGCCCTAATAGAAAGTAAATTGACTAGAAACTTAGGTACATGCAAAATAATTTCAAGGGCAATCTGGGAAGAAGCATGAACAACTCCCTCACCAAATACAAGACAAGTACGACCGTTAGCAATTGTTACAGATCATATATCAGAGAGCTATGAAAGATGACTAAATAGGCTCTTTGCACTTGTCATGTAGGTAGAGGCACCAGAATCTATAATCCAAGAATCATCGCTAGTAGCTAACATGGCAGTAATACTTGATGTTGTAGCATGAGATGTAGAGACTGTGAACTAGTGAGTTTCTTGTCTGGAATTTGTCGTAAGCGGCTTGTGAATAGTCATTGTGGGTTGTGCCATCTGACTTGATGTCTCAGTCTCAGTAGAGCAAGCAAGCTGTGCTAGTGGTGGTCAACCATACTTGTCCTAGCATTTATTAAAAGTATGGTTGCCATGTCCACAGTTGTCACATCATCTATTGTCACGTCTATCACTATTGTTAGAAATATCTTGTTTATTTTGATGATTACACCTAGATATATTTTCATAGAAATAAATTGGCTGAAGAATTTATTTGTTGTAACTCTATGTACGCAGAAAAAAGGATTGTAAGGTTTATTTTGTAAAAAATCAAGTATTTATAGAGTTTCATGAAGTATCAAAATCGGCATACCAAAGGAAAATTTGGCATACCGATTCAAAAGAAAATGGCATACCGAAGGAGAAAACACCATACCGAGTCAGGAAAAAACGGTATACCTATTGACATTCCGAATTCAAAGAAGAAGAAACCAAATCGGCATACCGAGGAAAATCAACATACCGAAGCAGGAGAAAACGGCACTAGCATCGGAATTCCAGACAAACTGAGGAGACAAAGATGAAGAAAGAAACGGCATACTGAGATGAAACGGCATACCGTTTCAGGAAAACTCGGTATACCGAAATAATTTCGGCATACCGAATTGCTCGTCAAGTGCAGACTGAAGATCTAAACAGCTTACCGGAGGTCAAAACGACATACCGAAAGACTAGCCGTTTGTGACCGTTTTCTAGTCGTTAGACACATCTTTTGAGGGTCTCATTGCTATAAATAGGACTCGATTAAGCCTCGATAAGGACACACCTCTACATACTTGTAATTCTATATTCCTTCTGTCATTTATTCTCCTCACAAGCATATTGTAAAGCTATTGTTGTAATCGAGCTTTGTGAGAGGGAAGTCTCAAACTTGTAAAGCATCAGTGTAGACACCCTGATTTTGAGGTGACCCAGAGATGAGTATCCTTATGTTGCTTTGGATGTGACCAACCAAACCCCAAACCCATTAGCCAGTGAAAAGCCCAATTAGTAGGATTTGTGAGCTGGGATGGCGCACCTCATAGGCGCACCTTGTAGGCGCACCAAGCAGGCGCATATCAATGGCACACCTAGTAGGCGCCCAGCCCTTTCCAGGTTGCGGCTGCAAAACTTTCGTCTTCCAAGGCTGTTACCTTGCAAACAAATGTGCTAAGGAATATTCGAGGCTTTTCGTTTGCAAGGCCCTTCGTTTCTCATTAGTTACTCATGTGAGGATCCCTATAAATAGAGATCCATAGACCCCTTTTAGAGTACCTTCTTTTGGGAGAGAAATCCTGTGCTGAAATCTGAAATACAGATCTGCACTAAGCAAGTTTCTTGCACGAGTTCCTCCTTCCACCCAGCAATGCATACTCGTATTCTGGAGCTTTCCCTTGCATCCCAAAGCACCCTTAGTCCTTCCAAAGCAACAAGGATCTTCTTATTTCTGATATTACAAGAAGGGAACATCTTAAGAGGTAGGCTTTCTACCTCCTCCTTATCTTTTGAATGTCATGATAAGACATGCTTAAAATCCGTGGTATATGCTGTTTTACCCTATGTTTTTGGAAGTTTGTGATAAACATGTTTGCTAGTTCCCCATGCTAAATAATCTCCATGCTAGCCTTTGTTTTGTTTCTAGCATAAAGCTTGCACAAGTTGTCATCTTTCATCATGTTTTTGCACATAGTATGTTGCTATATATCCAAGCTTTGCATTTTGCATGCTTTCATTCATACATGAATCCATCTACTCGTTTTTATAATGCATGAACCCATGGATTTTCCTTTGTCCGTATTCTCTGTTTCAGTCCAGATTCCGGTTCATGTCATTTATTTGTTTTGCATGATTCTTTGCATAAGATCATGGTTCTTTGGATGAGATCTCTCTGCAATGAGTTTGTCTATGGCATCTACATCAGTCTGTTAGCATAAATCACATTGTCCACTGGCAGTTCTGGGTTGGGTTCTAGATCTGCAGCAGTCTGAACCAAAACCTGGGGCGCATCTTTCAGGCGCACCTAACCAGGCACCAGTCTGGCGCACGCATCTGCTGCACAGACTGGTCAGAGGGTATTTTGCATGCATATTTGCACGGTTTTCTAAATGGCTTTCAATGTGATTTCTGTTTTGCTGACTCTCTGGTATTCCATGATACTTCATGATCGCTTTGCTATGGATTTATGGGTTTTGCTCTGTTTTCTTGATCTATCCATGCCACTCTGGTAGGCTGTATCTTGCACGCTTTGTCCTATAAGGAAAGCCTGTGCTTCAGCCCATGATCCAGAGGCATGGCTGATCTTGCTTTGTTTTCCTCATTTA
>JAMKQA010047924.1:0-12460 GCA_024699735.1 Posidonia australis | reverse complement strand
ACCCTGGACTTCTTTAAAAACATTCCAGAAGCATGTTTTGTTGGGTAAATTGCATTTTAACCCTCCTATTTCACTGAATTCCTTCTGCATGCCTTATATCTCAGTGAAAATTACATTTTTGCCCTCTGTTTTCTTCAGAACTCTTTCTGAATGCTTTGTTTGCTGGCATTTTGCAGTTTAGCCCCTGGACTTCATTCTTGTTGCACTGTTTTGCTGTTTTCAGGGGTACAATGACTGTTTTGACCCTGAATCATTTCTGAGGCATTTTATTGCACTTTTACCCTGATTTTGTGCTGATTTGACATGCATGCACGCATTAGTGGGTAAATTGCATTCAGCCCCCTAGAGTACTTTGCTTGCACTAGGGACAACCGTTTGGCCCCAGATTTGGCATGCATGCATGGAATGTGTTTTCCCATGTGTTTTCCGATGATTTGGGCTTTTGGACTCTGATTTTCCATGGATTTGGGTTTTTTGCACAAAACCCCCTGCATTCTTCTAGTTTGCACACACACTTGCATTTTGTATATTTTGCACATATTTTTGCACAATTTTCTTCCGACTTTTCTTCCCTGCTCGGTGCACACTTTTTAGCCATGCTCCGAGCTTAGTTTTCTCCATGTTTTCCGCGTTTCCCTGGGTTTTCCGTAATTTTCACGGTTTTCCATCGCCTACGAGCGTACAGCAAAGCGGCATGATCCATGCCTACATTTCATCCATGAAATAATCTTTTTCCCCTTTTTGACTTTGTTTTTACTTGACTTGGCATGATTTCAGTGATCATCTTGCACAAGCATATTGAATAAGCAAGCACGCATTTTAGCAGATCATAGACAGTAGGAAGCCTAGAAAGACCAAGTTATCTCGGGCACATGGGGGTGCCTAACCCCTTCCCCATGCGTAACCAGAATCCTTACCCTTTCTCTGGCTCGCATTCATCCTGCATTGTCCAGTTTGCACGGAGCACGCATTCATTGAGCATATTGTCTCACCTCTTGATTTTTCTTAAGGTTCTTCTTGGTTTTCCTCGTCTTTCCATTAAAAGACTAGGTGGCGACTCCTTTTCCTTTTCTTTTATCCTATCCTTGCGCCTGCGCCATCTTGGCATGGCTGTGACCCCTTCCCGCCTCCCTCCGGGTCGGGCACAGTCACACATATATAAGCTTTTCAAAACCATATGCACACTTAAATTGGCTACTCTTGCTAAACAAATTCACACTCATTGAAGCCAAATCAAATACGAAGAATCTGCTCCAAAACCACATGAAATCCATATCTCAGAGAAACGGTACAAATCCATATTTTAAAACCCTAACGACACTCAACAACACAAGTTATAATAAGCACTGGTCACAAGCAATTACTGAAGACTCCTACTTCTCTCAACTATACTGCCACAAATAGTCGCAACCATCCATCCCAAGTCAAACTTCTCAGAAGGACCTTCCACAATGTGTTGTGCTACTCGACGCTAAGTAGCCGACACCAGCCACAAGCAACTACTGAAGACTCCTGCTTCTCTCAGTTGCACTGCCACGGTGAACCACTCCATGTATGAGTCCAACTGTCTCGGCTTACAAGCCTCACAATATCTCATATCACACAGATGGGGTGTGTCCTCTGAAGCTCCTTGGTATCCGAGCACCTAGGGACTCGTACCCCAAACTCAGTGTAATGACCTAGTTTTGAAAGTGGCATTTTGGTCAGATATTTTAATGGAGTTCTAGGTCGTTAGAAGTTGAGTTCCCTGCGTTCACTGTGAAATGCAGCTTTGGCAGCATCCTACACCTAGATTAGTGAGTTTCTCGCATTCTTGGTGTTGTGTGGTTGTGGTGTTGTGTCAGCCCTCGTAGAAGTTTTGAGGATTTGCTCTGAGCCGTGGTGGTTCTCTACCGTACTCTAGTGGTGGATCTCAGTTTGCATGGGTCACATGAACGTGGAAAGTCACGTGGTTTGGTCATGTATTGTAGCTTCCTTCCTTTCTTTTCTTTCCTTATTTCCTTCCTTTCACTTCTCTTGGGCCCCATTTCTTCTTCTTCTTCTTCTCCTCCTCCTCCTCCTCCTCCTCCTCCTTCCACACAAAGGAGGGAGAGAGAGAGACAGAGAATTGAGAGGGAGATAGAGAGATAGAGAGATAGAGAGATAGATGAGACAAGAGGGTAAAGGAGAGAAAGGAAGAGATGGCTGGAGGAGGAGCTTGTTGTTGTCACCGTCGTGCCACCGCCGTCACGTGAGAGAGGAGGAGCTTGTGGCCAAAAAAGGAGGTGTGCCATTCATCTCGTGTCGTCATCGTCATCATCCTAGGTGCAAGGTAATGTGCTCATAATTATAACAAATTTTTAGAAATTTATTGTGCATTTGTGAGCCACTTATGGCCATATTTATTATGTGGGGTGTGTGGGTACAGGATTTGGAGGAAGTGATCTAAGTGTACATTTCGTAGCCTATCATCACTTTGCTTTTGTCCCTTTTGTTGTTTCCGGCTTCTTCACTCCACGTATGTTGAAGCTGGTGTGATCGCCATTCTCGGTTTGCTTTTGCTGGCCCTCGAGATGCTTGGGGAAATATGGACGTTGTGGGTTCAATTAACTTAGGACAGCGCCAGTGCTACCTAAGGGTGCCCATGCTGAGAAGCTTCTTATTCTTCTTCTTTTTCTTGCAAAACAATATCAAAAAAAATGTGTATTAATAAAGTGTAGTAAGCAATTTAAAAAAATTATAAATTATCGGTTGTAGACACCCCGATTTTGGGGTGACCCATGGATGAGCTTTCCAGTTGTTGCTTTGGATGTGGCACACCCTTGAACCAATCCTAAACCTATAGCAAGCACGCAGCCCAACTAGAAATCCAGATAGGTAGGAAGGAGCACCTAGTTAGCACACCTACCTAGCACACCTACCAGGCGCACATACCCGACGCACATACCAGGCGCCCAACCATTTCTCAGGCTGCTGGTTGCTTGCTTTCCACCTCCCATGGCTGTTACCTCTACCAGTGAATATGCCATGGAATCTTCCAAGCTTTTCGTCTACGAGGCTCCTTGTTGTCCTAGGAGTTACCCATGAGGAGTTCCTATAAATAGACCCCATGAGCAACCATTTGAAGGGGCTGATTCATCTTGAAAGATAGAGATTGCAGCTGCACTAGCCTTCTCCAAAATTCTGCAACCATCCACTTGAGCACTTGAGTTGTTCTCTTGCATCTAGAGGTATTCTCAGCCCTTCCAAAGCATCTAGGAGCTCATTATCTTGGGTCTTTCTTTTCTTCTTTGAAGGAACATCCATCTCGGACAAGGTAGGCCCCTCACCTTTCTCTTGTTCTTTTACAATGGAATAGCATGCTATTAGCTCCATATAAGGTCTGATTCTTTATGTATATTCATGAGGATCTCGTGTTGAATTCATTTATCCGTTTTTGCAAGATACTCTTCATGCAAATTTATGCTTTGATTATAGCATGTTTTAGTTTATTTCTAGTTTAAAAATCTGCACTCCATCGCTTGTATAAGCAATCTATTCTTTATGATGTTCTTGATATAATCACTTGCACGAGAAATCTTTTTATGTTCTTGATATGATCATGGTTTCAGCATGTCGTGTTGGGTCTTTTCATGCTTGAATCTTTGCATGAACTCATTTAGTCATCTTGTTATAATAAGATAGCAATGATCAAATGCATTCCATCATGCTCTTAACAATCGCATGAATCAACCTGCATTAACATAGATCACCCATCTTCATTCTGGGTCAGGTTCTGGATCAGATTGCAGTCTAAACTAGATTTTCTGGAGAGCACCTATATGGTGCACCAGAGCGGCGCACTTCTCCAGTGCACCACTCTAACGCCCCATGCAGGAGCACCAGACTGGTCAAAGAGTGAAACATTCACTTTGGCATATCAATTTGCATGGTTTTCTGAATGATTTCAAGCCTGATTCTTTTACTTCTTGTTTTTTTTTTAACATTTCAGGGTTTCACATGCATGTTTTTTTGATTTTAAACAAGATTGTTTCCTAGTCGTTTTACCTCTTTGGATAATCAGTCCCTGATCAGAATCTGGTAGGTTGATTGCATTTTACTCCAACATGGACAACCTATGCATCAGCTAATGATCCAGTGGTATGGCTGAATCCCGCATTTTCCATTTAGCTTGGGATCCAGTGTGAGGCTGCCAGCCCTTGAGCACAATGTCCACAGGTCATTGCATTTGCATTTCTTTCATTTTTAAGGCATGTTTTCCAAGTTTTGCGAAGGATTTTACATGGCTTGACTTTCTGGAATGCATTCTCATGTGGTTTGGCATAGCATGGATTTCTGTTTTCTTTCTGCACATCTTTCTGGCCCACATAGAAGCACCTAGGTGGCGCACCAGACTGACGCACTAGTCTGCCGCACCTAACAGGCGCAGCAGCCTGTGTTCAGTAGCACACAGCAGGTTTTGCATAGGTGTTCTAGCATGATTTGCTTCTGGTTTTTCCTGGTTTTTTTCAGGAAGGCATGTCTCTATATTAACCATTACCATGCATGTTAGTTTGCATTTGGCATATAGCAAAGCAAGGATGAAAACTCACTCGTGATTTTAGATCTTTGATCTTATTTATGCAATACCTTTGCATCGATGCTGGACCCGACATACGAGTGATACTTCTGAGCATTAGGACACACCCCTACACATCATGCACTCATATTTTAGACACCACACATTAGCATGGCATGACATATCGCCCTCTGGCATACAAAAAAGACTGAAAAGCCGACATTTCATAAGCAAAAGAGAAACCAATAGAAGACCGATTATTCGGGAGCACGATGGTGCCTAATACCTTCCTCGTGCGTAACAGAGATCCTTACCCATTTTTCTGGTTTATGACTTACTTTTCCATTGCATGATTTGCATGTTTTATATGGTTTTCCTCGTCTTCCATTTTAATAGACTAGGTGGTGACTCCTGCATTTGCATTTTTATTTTTATTATTTTTGTCGTGACTTCGTCGATCCCTCGTGTATTTTGGCCTTACGTGTCGAAATCATCTCGAGGCAGTCGTCGGCATGGTTACACCGGTATCAAATAAGAAGAGAATACTTACCAGAGAGGTTTTATCCTCTGGTTGCAACTAATATTAATGCCTGGCTACAATATGCAAAGTATACGTAAAAATGAAACATGCAAAACGAAAAATCTCCTTTTGTTTATGATGTGTATGCAAGACGTAAGATGACGACGTGGCGTTGTCAGAGCTAATAAAAGACTTATGCTCAAAATCTCTCTACCTTCTTTCTCAGAATAATTTTCCCCTCTTCTCGATGTTTTTGGGTGTCCCCTCAAGGGCTGGGGGTATCCCTTTATTTATATAAAGGCACAGGAGGATCAAATAAGGTAAAAGGATCAAAAAATAGTTAGATTGGACAAGTACAAACAAAATTTCCATTTCAGAGGTGTTGAGCACCCAAATCTAGGCATTCTATGATAAACGCCCAAAATGAGGAGTTCAACACACCTAGGAGTCACAACTATCTAATCAGGGAATATTCCATCAATTAATGGGCTAATTAGTATCACGCATGATTAAAGGAATCTTTCAAAAAAGAAAACTCATTGAATTCAAATATTTTTAAAGGAGGAAAGTGGTTGGTATGGTGTTGCTAAGTTGTTAGGTATAGAATGCCCAAAACTGGGTGTTTTATGTTGAACGTTTAAAATTACCCATTCAACATCCTCAAGCTAAAAACTTACCAAATTTAGATGTCAAGTCAAATATGGATTAAACGAGTCATTGAATGAGGCAATAAAGAGCCTTAAACATGGAAAGAAGACTCATTTTAAAATACAAAAGATTTATCTTAGGTCCAAAATTGGAAACTTTGGCTAAAATGGTAGGGGACAAAATTGGGAATGTTAAACACTTGTGATACAGTGTACAACGTTAAACACAGGAAATTTTGCATATAACATTGTACGGTAGATATGTTACGTTCAAGAATCAAGATTTGCACATGAGCTTTTGGAGAGTATTTGGAATGAACAAAAGGCTTCTAATGATAAATGTAGCATGCTATGGTGTAATGGGACTTAATAAAAATAAAGGAGTGTCAAAATAGGATATCTACAGATTATCCCTCCTTTAAGATGGTTTCAAAACGAAACTAGCCTGAGGTATAACCTGAGGTGATCAAACTGAAAGAACATGGCCTCAGGCGTAACCTGAGATGGTCAAATTGGGAAGGACATGGCGTCAGGCGTAACCCGACGTGATCAAACTGAAAGGACTCAACTTTAGGCGTAACCCAAGGTGATCAAATTGAAAGGACTTGACCTTAGGCATAACTCAATGTGATCAAGTAGAAAAAATACTACCTCATGTGTAACCCGAGGTGGTCAAACTGAAAAGATTCGACCTTATGCATAACCCAAGGTGATCAAATTGGAAGGACTTGACCTTAGATGTAACCCAAGGTGATCAAATTGAAAGGACTTGACCTTAGATGTAACCCAAGGTGATCAAATTGACAGGACACTGCCTCAAGCATAACCTAAGATGGTCAAATTAAAAGGATTCGACCTTAGGCGTAACCCAAGGTGATCAAATCGAAAGGACATTGCCTTAAGCGTAACCTGAGGTAGTCAAAGGGGAGGGCTCAACCTCAAGCGTAAACTAAGGTGGTCAAATTGAAAGAATTCGACCTTAGGCGTAACCCAAGATGATCAAATTGAAAGGACATGATCTCAAGCATAACTCGAGATGGTCAAATTAAAAGGACTCTACCTCAAGCGTAACCTAGGGTGGTCAAACTAAAAGGATTAGGCTTCAGGCATAACCAAGAGGTCAAATAAAGGAAAGACACTGCTTCAAGCGTAACCCGAGAGGTTAAATTAGAAAGACACTACCTCAAGTGTAACTCGAGAGATTAAATTGAAAAGGCGCCGCCTCAGGCATAACCCGAGAGGTCAAATAAAGGAAAGACACTGTCTCAAGCGTAACCCAAGAGGTAAAATAAAGAAAAGATACTACCTTAGGCGTAACTCAATAGGTCAAATAAAGGAAAGACACTGTCTCAAGCGTAACTTGAGAGACCAAAAAAAGGAAAGATACTACCTCAGGCATAACCTGAGAGGTCAAATAAAGGAAAAACACTGCCTTAAGCGTAACCTGAGAGGTCAGTTAAGGGATTGGAAGACAATTGACACTTGAGTGAGGAAATCTAAAAAAAGGATTGGGCATGATTTGAGATGCTCAGCTCCAACACTCTCTCAGATTGCAATATGATGCACTTTTCATGGATGCATATTGGTAAGAATGCAAGGAAGGTGAATTTGACATGTAATACATGACCCTAAATAGTGAGGCTCCTCCATCGCGGCCTACTTTGATTTATATATCGGGATGGCTCAGGAATTTGGCTTACGATCTAGAGTAGACTGACACGTGAATGCAATTTGTCATAATCGGGTGCCATTTCATTAAGTGTAACCTACACTCTCCATAGGGACCTTTGTTTTATGATACGTAAGTAAATAAGTGAAAGGTCTATGATGCTCCAGGGTATCGAGTAAAGGGAGTTGACTTCCTCTCTGTTAATTACGTTGGCTTTATTTTTCTAGTCGGGTATTGGAGATTTTGGGTCGCTTTGATGTTCCAAGGATTTTCCTTTGTGTTAGACGCTATGTAGTGAATACTGCATTGAACACTTCAAAGTGGCTTCTACACATCTTCAACAAAATTGTTATTTCCTTTAGAGTGTCCCTTGCCCCTTGTCTAAAGATGATGATAAATAGTGATAAACATGAATTGCTTGAGATGAACTTAGGTGGAGGATAATAAGCCACGCCTCAACTTTATTTGTCTAATTGAAGATGACAATCCAAGTGAAAAAGGTCAAAATGCGACGTAAGGTTGCAACTGTCCTAAATTTTTGAATCATAGGCCATACTTGTTGTCAGTTTCATGGGGTAGTTTTTTTTTATTTTATTTTTTTTTTTGAATTTTTTATTCTTGATTTGTTGGTTTTTCTATTTTTTGATTTTTTGATTTTCTATTTTTTGGATTTTGTTTCTATTTTTTTGGATTTTTAGTTTTCTATTTCTATTTTTGAAGTTTGGGTTATTTGTATTTTCTATTTTTTGAGTTTTTTTGGATTTTCTATTTTTTTGGATTTTTGCTTTTCTATTTTTTATTTTTTGGTTATTTGTATATTCTATTTTTTTTGTTTTTTTGGACTTTTTTTTAGAAGGAATTTCTTCCATGAAGCTAATAAAAGGAAAATTTCGTAGGTGGAAACATTAATAATTGGAACCCTTATGCACTCTCAAACCAAAAGACACTTCAAACTTGCCATGGTATCGACTGCCCCTAGTTTTAGGTTCCTGCCCCTTGCCTCTAAGTGTATTGTGCTAGGCGTGCGGAAAGGGTTAGTGTCCTATCCTGAAAGTTCGTTAGAAAGTTGGAGTTCTGGACCCCCTCACCAACCCCCCCCCCCCCCTGCGCCCAAGGTCGAATCCTACTATGCTTTTGCTTTTCTCCTTTTTTTTGTTTTGACTCTAGATAGCTTCTTTGCTACCATCTTTTCAATCATTTCCTTTTGGACAACTTCTTTGCTATCATCTTTTTCCTTCTCTCTTTCTTTTGGTCAATGGAAAGCTTCTTTGCTATCTTCTTTTCTTTTATTTTCTTTCTTTTTCTCTTTTTGCTTTTGCCAGGTGCCTACTTACTTAGATTTATACTATGATAGCACACCTAACGAGCGTCAGTAGTCTCACCATCATTTTAAGTGTTCAGCCAATGGATTTTTATGGGCCAAATCACTTTTATTTTGGTGCACTCTCCTCTTTTGCACTTCTAAGTTTGGCCTTGGACATCTACCCAATCACAACTTACTAATATTTATGCTAGGATAACATGTCCGACTCTAGGGAAGTGTGTGGACTTGTTATTTATGGACCGAGGGGAAAATCTTGAAGGCTTGCCTCCATCTCAGTGTCAAACCCTTGATCCTCTTTTTACACAAAGTGTTTGTAAAGTGAGGCTAAAGGTGAGGTTCCTAAACTTTGAGAGACAGCTAGTTCACAAGCTCGAGCAGTCTATAAGCTTAGTATGCATTTCAAGGGTAGTACCTTTTGAAGTGAAGTGCATTCAAGGGATAATCAAGCCTAGTGCCATCCTCTCTGGCCAAACAATAGGTGTTGCCCAGATATACCTCAATCACTTAGTATGGTCCTTCCCAGTTTAGTCTCAATTTCCCATGCTTCGTGGTAAAGTTTCCTTCCCGATTACTATTTTTTTCCTTCTTTTTCTTCTTTTTACTCTTTTATTGCACATGAAGGAAAAGGATGTTTTATTTATGTATTTTCCACAAACGAAATAAAAATAGGAAAAAAAAGAAGAAAAAGTACAGTTTATTTATAGCAATTGGAGGGGATGTCCCTATTATAGCCTCCATCAGAAGAGACTTTCATCTAGATCGCATTGATTGACTAGCTTTATGCTTGATGGCATCCTTTAACCTTCTCTACTAAAGCGTCACACTCGATTCTACCTCCCTCAACCCAATCATAGATGATGTCCTTGAAAACACAACAGTCCTCTAGATTATGCCTGTGTGTTTTTTGGTACAAGCAATATTTAGTTCTATCATAGTTTATTCCCTCAGGTTTTCAAGGCAGGAGGTCGATTGCTTGGGCTTCCACCATTTCTTCAAACTTGTCTGCTAATGTGACCAAGATGGGAGTATAGCTTGCACATCTTGATCCTTTTGAATGCTGCCATGGAGTTGCATAATGGTGGTTGCCCCTGTCATTGCCATTCTGATGATAATCTTGTATCTGAAGAGGCTGACACATCTTGGTCCTTTTGAATGCTGCCATGGAGTTGCATAATGGTGGTTGCCCCTGTCATTGCCACTCTAATGATAATCTTGTATCTGAAGAGGTTGATTCCACTGCTTCGAGTTTCCAACTTGGACAGATACATTGGCTCAGTGTTGCCCTTTATTTCTTAGACTTCTTTGCTTTTGAATTCATGCATGTTTTCCTTCACAGAAGCAACCATTTCATAGAGTGCAATTATATAAGGGTAGTACACAATTGCAAGTCCTCTTTTCATCAGTCCAGTTGAGTTTACAATCAGTGTCTAGATAATTTGCCTTTTTGGGATGTCTAGGCCTGATCTAGCAGCCATTTCTCGCCATCTGTTTGCAAAAGTGACCCATTCTTTGTCTAGCTTCATGCTTTATATACATAAGTTGTGGAAAGTTGGCTTCGAGGCGATCTTATGTTGATACTTGGTTAAGAAGCAATCCCTAATCTTGCTGAAGGTACTGAGCCCTTCCTTTGATAAAGCATGAATCATTCCATGGGTTTGCCTTCTAATGAATAAAAGAAGAGGTATACGATAAACCCCAAGTCGTGGAAGTATGGGGCTAACTCTATTTGGAACCAAATAATGTGGCTATATGGATTGATGGTCCCATCAAACTTCGAAGTCTTTGGGTATTTGAAGCCAGGAGGAATCTAAAATGTTGGGAGCTTGCCCATTTCACAGGTTGAGGGAGCTTGTGTCGAAACTCCTAAAGCATTCAAAATTTTCCTCATTTCTTCTAAGTTATTGAATCCGCCATGAGCTTGAGAAGTTGACACTTGGTTTGCAAATGGCTAAAAAGGAACTTGATGATGAACATTCCAGTCTGGTTAACTATAGAATATTGGATTGACTCTTTCTCTATACTTACCATGTGGTTGTTGCTATGGTTGCCTAAAGAACAAAGGATTTGCCTTTATTTAAAATTCTCCATTTGGGTCATTTCTTTGCCCTGGTGTTCGATATCTGGCGATGCATTTATGAGTTGTACCTAGTATAGACCTTCAGAGATGTGATTTGCAACAGACCTTCATAATCCTTCGCTATGGAGGTATTGATCATGATGGGGATCATCATTTTGTTGGTTTGCCATCCCTAGTAGGCTGAGGTGGTTGCTGTATTAGATTGACTGCTTTCAGATTCAGACATTTGACTAAGCTTCCCTCTTGATCTAGCTTAAGTGTTGAATAGAAAGTGTAAGGCACAAACTGAGTAGTGTCTAATGTAAGACATCGCAATTGACAGTGTCTAACAACTCTATCAACTTCCACCCCTTAAATGTTGAATTGGTCAATGCAAACAATGTCCAATATTATTTATTAAATCGTTACAGACCCTTGGCACATCCTCCTTGTCCTTTATTGATACAACATCCAGACTTAGCTGACAGAAAGATCAATTGAGTAAAAATGAACTAACTGGCAATCTAGCAGTGTTGAACGCCGTCCTTAAGGCATTTAGCGTAGAATGTCACAGAATGGGCGTTCAATATACGACGCTTTAGAAATGGCATTTAATGTAAAACTGTAGAGGAACCAGCATTCAACAGTGCAAATTTTAATTTTTCCTTTCTTTTTTTCCCTTTTTTTTGCCTCTTTTGGTTTTCTCTCTTTTTTGGATCCATTTTTATTTGCTCTCTTTTTATCTCTTTTTATTTTTTTTTGGTTTTTATTAACAAAAGAAAAAGGGTTACAAATATTACATTTGATGGAAAAAACTTACAGAGAAATTTGAACCTAATACAAGTTTCTATAAAAGGAAAAAAATGAAAATAAATTGCAACGTCCTGTTTATATTGTTTGTTCAAACATTCACCCTGTGACACCCGTTATTCACTACAAATAAAAGCCAAAAAATCACAGAAGTTTAGACAATGTGTTAAACACTAAATCTAATGCGTCTTACATAAGACGCAATATTTACAGCATCGAACACCCCTGTTAAAAGAACTACACTGAAACACTTTCAAACCAGTGTTTAAAGGTTTTATTTATACTTTCACTTTATTATTAGTATTTTAAACTTGTATGGCTCTCAAGGTGCTTAAGGTTTAGGTATAGCTTTCTTCTAGGGTAATTTATGACTTCTCACAAATGAGATAAAAATTGCTCTTCTTAGGTACTGCCTCCTATCTCAACTCCTGAGAGCCTTTCAGGGAGCCTGAGCACACTTACATCCCTACCCTGTAGAGGCAAAGTCCGGTATACTTAAGAATAGTCGGGTAACTCGCGTATCAAACAAGTAAACCAAAGCAAATCACAAAAGGGGGAGAAAGAACACAATTTTTAGTTTGAGTTTCTGTAACCATGCCGGCGAGGTGATTCCGCAAAAGAATGCGAAATCGGACGGCAAAATCACGTTGAAAAACACAAAACAAATAAGGTCGCCACCTATTCTATTATGGAAGACAAGGAAAACCATAACATGAAAAATCATGCAAAAATAACAAAGACAAGTCTACGAAATAACCAGAATGCGGGTAAGGATCCCTGTTACGCACGAGGAAGGTGATAGGCACCCTCGCACGCCCGATAAAATCGGTCTTCCATGATTTCACCCATGAAATGTTGGCTTTTCAGCCTCTTTCTATACGCCCAAGGGCGATATGC
>JAMKQA010047923.1:0-12044 GCA_024699735.1 Posidonia australis | reverse complement strand
AATCATGATGCCACGACACTTGCACATGCCATGATCATGCTTTTTGTTTGTTGTTTGCTTGCTTGCTTGCCTTACTTGTGTGTTTTCTTCCCCTTTCGCACTTGACATGCCTAGGAGAGTAGAGACATATTTGTTTTCCCCTTCTAGTTAAAATAAAACACAGAAACTCAGAGAACAATTAATAAGGCAAAACAAGAGACCAATTTGAACTCTCCCCCTAGTTAATAAAATGCAAGTAAAAGACACAAAGCATACATGCATGATTCATTCATATAGGTGCATGCATTCTTCTCCCCTGAGTGCACCTACAGTTTGCGAAGGACAATTTCGGTAACCTGCTCTATGGCTTTGGTGTGGGACGTGTTGCTAGTTTGTCCCCCTATTTGGGGTCGTGTTGGTGCTAGTAGTGGGTACAACTCCATGCTACCATAGGAGACAAGGCCACCAATGCACCACCCGTTCACTGCCTGCGCTTTGGCCAGGATTTAGAGTAGGGACCTTTACTTTCTAGCCGGAGTCGGAGACCTATTTACCCATGTGTGATCCCGGAGTAGACGACCTTCTAGGAAACACTTAGTTGGTAAAAGAGTGCATAGTAGTTGCATCCATATGCATGTGCATTCATGCCACCATAATAACATTGCATTTATGTCTTGTTTTACTCACTTCAGGTTTTCCTAATGTCTGTTTGTTTCTTACCGGATAGCAAGCGAGTTCCTCTGTCGGATCTCAAGCATCCCTGTTTTCTGATTTCCCCTTTGGTGATAGATCTCGTCCATCATTTTCTGAGTTATTCGTCGCCGCTGAAGATATCTCGTCCTAGGACCCATCCTTGGCCTTATCGTCGCAGTCCGATTCTCACACGCTCTCATTCCACCATGGCCCAACGCCCTAGTGAGCCTTTGACTTCTGTTGCTCCTGAGGTGATTGCCTCTACGGTCCCTCCTTTGACACTGATTTCTTTAGCCACTCTTCCCGATAGTCGTTTCCTGATGGTCGGGAATTCCTCAGAAGTCGGAAACTGGTAGGCTCACTCCACTGTAGAGCCGATCATTGAGGCCGTCACTGTGACGACCACACACATTCTGGAGGCCCAACCCTTGTCTTATCCTCTAGTTGGACCTGCTACTTTTAGCACCCAGCCTCTTGCGGTGACGTCTCTGTTAGGATCTCTCTCTACTAGACAGTCTGAAATCCCACCTCCACTTGGATCCGCTACGCCTTTTGCTGTAGTTTCTGGTACTGTTACCGACGGGGTCTTATGCCCTCCCTGACCAACAGCTTCTTGAGCTCGTTCAAACACTACAGGGCATGGGTTTCTACATCCTTCTAGCTTCTACTACTCCTTCGGTGGTACCAGAGGTCCCTGTGTTGTTGTCGCCTGCATATCATGCTACACCCACTACACCATCTCTCTGGCCATCACCCCAACTTTTTCCGACTTCTGTGGCAATGGGACCGGTTCCGTATGTAGCTTCCTTACAAGTCACCGCACAGAAATTCTCCTGTGCACCTAGTGGCCGGCCTTTGGGTTCGGTAGGGGCACAACACCCTCATGTCTCATTCCCTAGATCCGTATTGGGACAGCAGCTGTACCCCACTCACACTACACCTCACGTAGCACATCATGCATCTCCCCCTTACTTCCTGCATCAAAACCAGGTTTCTACATACCCCCCCAAAGCACTTTACACCAACACACGGGCACGCCAACCATCATGCACTGACACCAGCAAACACGATGGTGGATCTGGAGGAGCACCTCGGTGTGACCCATGTAGCGTACGCAGGACCCACCCCGGCTACATCACCCTCGTTAGCTGCTCCAGATGCCCTCCATGGTAGGGTGGGCGATCTAGAGAAAGCACTTCGACACGTGCAGGGAGGAGATTGTTGGACTTACCAATTCCGGGACCTCTGTTGTTATCCAGAGGCTACTCTCCCACCTAACTTCCAAGTCCCAGATTTCGAAAAGTACAATGGTAAGGGCTGCCCTATCTCGCATTTAAGGGCATACTACGGAGATCTCGCACAACTCCAAGCTGATGAGAGGTTATTGATCCGTCTTTTCCAGAAAAGTCTAACCGGTCCCACACTGAAATGGTTTACCTCTCTAGATATGGCCCGCATAAAGACTTGGAATGACATTAGTCAGGCGTTCCTGAAACAGTACTCCTTTAACTTCGACTTGGTCCCTAAGCGTAAGGACTTTGTCACCACCAAGTAGAAGCCCCACGAATCATTTGGAGAGTATGTTGGGCGTTGGTGCGCTCTCGCTTCACAAGTTAAGGATAAACCCTCTGATGAGGAATCAATTGAGATGGTTATCCAGGGAGCGCAGCCAGCCACTGAGGCCCTACTTAGCATACTACCCATCACCACTTTCACATCACTAATCCGTGCAAGCGCTCGCGTCGAAAGTTCGCTGCGTAGTGGCAACTTCCCTGCGCTTACAACATTTGCCAAACAAACTGTATCCCCTTCTGCTGTCCCAGGGACAAATGTTAGCAACACAGGCTTTGGCGCAAATGGTAATGCCAATAAGACGAGGGATCCCTCCTGGAACACCGTTGCAAACGTTGGACCTCCTACGGCATTTGTCAACACGGGACGCCCATCTCAGCAGCACTATGTTTATGCACCCACGCACAAAGCACCACGCACCTCTCACATTACCACTTTCGCCGAGCCAGTGTATCCCGTCGCACCGGGAAGGCCAGCACTGTACCAAGGTCAGGCACGATCGCGCCGCCCAGAGCACCGCTTCACACCTTTGATCGAACCCTTGAGCGTCGTCCTCCCAAAGTTACAATCACTCTTGAAGTCCCCAGAAGTCTGCCCACCACCACATCCACAGTCGAGGTGGTAAAAAGGCAAACTTATTCTGCAACTTCCATCGCTCCGCGGGGCACGTGGCGGATAGTTGCTTCGCACTCCGGCATGCTATTCAAGACCTGATCGACAATAACGTTATTGTCATTCACACTCAACAGATGGAATCAACACCAACACGAACACAAGCATCTACATTTGTCCTTGATCCCCCTAGCATTGTTAGACAGCCTATCCCCGAGCATGACCGTTCAAATGCTCCAGCAACCTCTGGGATCCATGCTCTCTTTCTCACCTCGTCCAATGTTCCCACATTGGACCCATCAGATTTGATTCATGATTTGTCCACCCCATTTCCACAATCTTTGTATCACTCTTTTCTTAAAGGTTCAAGCTCCGCGGTGAATATGATCCAACTCACTGCTACACCAAAATATCCAACAACCCTGTTAGCACACCTACCACACCTAGTGCTCCAGCAATCCTACTAGCACACTCACCCCAACCAACCACATCAGTGACCCTACTAGCATAACCCCCTCCATCTATGGCACCAGTCACCCTGCTAGTCCATCCCCCCACACAATCTCCCCAACCTATATCCCTACTAGTTTTACCAGATGCAGGCCTACCCTTTATTCAGCTAGAGCAAGTCACTAGGGCACTTATGGTCGTTAATTTGACTCAGAACACCCATCGCATGCCCTATAACTATGCCACAGAGATGTGTGGCAGATCACACGTTCAAGACGAGTGTACAGGGTCCCACCTCTTGAGCCTAAGCAAACCTAGCCTATTGTAGATCCACCACAGCTAGAAAGCCATCTAGTGAAGCCTACCACTGAGGAAGCCTTGACAAAGTCCTCTTCCACCACAACTAAGCCTGTAGCCGACATCACTGCTCAACTTAAAAAAATAAAAGCTGATATTTCCATTTGGGACTTGATTCACACTTAAGTCGAGCACTGAGAGGCTTTCCTCTGAGTCTTCCAGACTGCCCATGTAGCTCCCACTATAAAACTTGCAGCCCTCGAGACAATGGTAGGTATGATTGCCACACCCCAGGTTATCTCCTTCACGTCCCAAGAATTACCGCCAGCAAGGATTAATCACAACCAGCCATTGTTCGTAACCGTTTAGTTTGAGAACTTCCGCATTCCCCTTACTCTGGTCGATAATGGCGCAAGCGTAAACGTTTGCTCCTTGCGTACAGCAAGTAAGCTCGGATTCAAAGTCGAGGATATTGTGCCAGTGGTAAAAGGGATGACATCATTCGACATCACGCACCACGATGCGTTAGGCCTGTTGGTAATCCCTCTTGTCATCGGTCCGGCTGAGTTTGATGTGGAATTCTACGTCGTGGATCTTGAACCTTCGTTTAATCTTCTACTGGGGTGTCCTTGGCTCCACAAGCATTAGGTCATCCCATCGACTCTCCATTGAATGATAAAGTTCAGCTGGGGTGATAATATCGTTACCGTCATGGTTGAAAACTTTGAGAAGGAGAAGATCGATGCAGTGTCAACCTTGTCCCATCAGCCTGTCTCCTTTGACTCCAAGCCCTCAGATCTTCTATTCTGGGTTAATCGGTTTGAGCAGGTTAATTTCATTCCCAAATTTGAACGTGGCAGCTACCCACCTGTCTATAGCAGCCCCTCCAAGATGGTCGAGAATTTATGTCGTCGTTGGGGATATGAGAGGGGGACACCTCTCTAGAAGTACGGTCAAGGGATCGCGGAGCCTGTTGCTGCTGAGGAGCAAAGTGGTCGAGTAGGACTGGGTTATGAACAGCTGTGTCAAGAAGAAAGTTCTCGAAACTTACAGAAATCGAAGTCGAACCACTCTCCCGCTTGCACTTGAAGAAAGTTCTCGAAACTTACGGAAATCGAAGTCGAACCACTCTCTCGCTTGCACTAACTTTGTTAGTGCAGGCATTCTTAGTCCTGGGCAAAGTTCAGACTAGATGGAACTAATGCCAGACATCTCGTCAGGCGCAGTCGAATGCGTAAGCATCGAGGACTACTTCTCCAAAGAAGACCCAAACACTGCAGTATCAGTTCCAGCCACGACAGTTTCAGCTCCCATAGTGGTTTCAGTTCCAACCACAGTCACAGTTCCAGCCACTGTGGTTTCAGTTCCCACCACGGTTTCAGTTCCCACTGCAACTCCAGTTCCAACCATAGTTCCAACTCTAGTCACCGCAGTGTCAGTTCCAGCCGTATCAGTTCCTGCCACAGTCATGATGCCAGATGTGACAGTTCTAGTTTCAACCATAACCACAACTCCAGTCACTGTATCAACAGTAGTTCCAGCTTCTACATCAGTTCCCACCACGACCTTTGTCACAATAGTGATCCCAGAGGCAAGTAGTGAAGCCTCTGTTTGACATCATCTGACAGACCAGCACACTCTAACGTAAGTAATGTCCGCCCAGATCCAATTGTTGGTGTGGAGCGCTAATCCCTACGTAGCACCCTCGACATCCACTTGTGATGGCCCAAAGGATGCATATTATGTGGATCTCGCATCTGACGAGGATGAGGGAGCAGTTGTGGAGGCACAGATGGACGAGGTGCTCCAAAGCATGGAAGTCTTATTTCAAGAGCAGCTCACTGTTTTGGCAGAGGATACCCTAGAGGAAGTGAGGCGCCGGAAAGGCAAAGTAGCAATGGTCGAAGCAGCCCCTCCCTCACCACAGCAAACCCAGGACCATTCTACAATCATGGCTCTAAAAGAAGGCGAAGAAACAGTTTACTCTAGACCAAACGAGTTAATCACTCAGTAGCCGGGAGTTGGGTCTAGATGGTACCAGCAATCCAAGCCCCACCTTACGTAAGGCGGGGGTCAAAAAAAAGACCCTGAGCTGAGCTCAGGGAAGAACATAGGCGGCGTTACTCTAATCAGTCAGCATCAAGACAACCGCCAATTAGCAGTACCCCTTGTAAATAGCAAAGAAAATCCAAAAAAATTAGAAAATTCAGAAAACCAAAAAAATCTGCAATAAGTGAAGAAGCAGCATCAAAGAGTCAAGAAACATTTGACTCGAGAGATGATACAGAACAGGGTGACACAAAGATTGCTTGCTGCCAGTACAAGAATACGAGAGTCAGTGTAACTCTCCTTCAGCGTCAAGAGGGCCAAACATCAGAGCAGATTTGCACATTCGATATAGTGGATCCTACCTTCCAAAAGGAGATGTTGTCCAAACTCGTGGCCTATGAAGAGGAGGATGACAATGGTGCGCCCTAGAATGAAGACACGCTAGCGGAATTCCAGCACCATGATACTAACCCAGAAGGCCCGAATCTCCATGTAGAGGAGGAGACCGAGCTCGTAAACATCGGGACCGCTGACGATGTTAAAGAATTGCACATCAGTGCAAAGCTCACCCCACAGTTAAGGGCAGAATTCATCGCCTTTCTCAAAGAATACGTAGATGTCTTTGCCTGGACGTATAGTGACATGGTCAGTCTGGATGTAGAGGTAGCAGTACACAATCTACCTTTGAAGCCAGATGTCAAACCTGTCAAGCAAAAGCCCAATAGATGGAGACCCCAGTGGCTGCTTAAACTTAAGGAAGAAATTATGAAGCAGCATAAGGTAGACTTCCTTAAAGTTGTCTTGTATCCAGAATGGCTTGCAAACGTCGTCCCAGTCTCAAAGAAGGATAAACGGGTTCGCATGTGCATTGATTACAGGGATCTCAACCGGGTGAGCCCGAAGGACGACTTCCCCTACCTCACATTGACATCCTTGTAGACAATACAGTCGGTCATAAAATGCTATCATTTATGGATGGATTCTCAGGCTACAATCAGATCAAGATGGCAGAAGAAGATATGGAGAAGACATCATTCATCACCCCATGGGGAATCTTCTGCTACAAGGTAATGCCATTTGGGCTCAAGAATGCAAGCGCTACATATCAGAGAGCTATGATGGTGCTATTCCACGATCTCATGCACCAAGAAGTCGAAATCTATGTTGATGATACGATAGCTAAATCCAAAGAGCCCGAGGATCATCTAGCCTACCTGAGGAAGTTGTTTGATCATCTGCACAAGTACAAGCTCTAACTTAACCCTAGTAAATGTGCCTTCAGGGTTTCATCTGGCAAGCTCCTTGGCCATATCATTAGCCAAAGGGGAATTGAGGTCGATCTAGATAAGGCCCGGGCCATAATTGACATGCCTCCCCCAACTATGGAGAAAGAAGTCAGAGGACTGTTGGGTCGCCTGCAATATATCAGCCGGTTCATAGCACAGCTCACACCAATCTGCGAGCCGATCTTTAAGCTCCTGAGAAAGAATGCACAGATCGGTTGGAACGAGGAATGTCAAGCAGCCTTTGACAAGATCAAGCAGTTGTTAGCCAAACCTCCAATTTTGGTCCCACCAGAGTCAGGGCGGCCCCTACTTCTTTATCTATCTGTAACCCAGCATTCCATGGGAGTAGTATTGGGTCAGCATGATGAATCTGGTCCCAAGGAAAGGGCGATATATTATCTGAGTAAGAAGTTTAATGATTGCGAGGCCAGATACACTACTATAAAGAAGGTCTTCTTATCTCTAGTCTGGGCAGCCCAACGCCTAAGACATTATATGATGGCATACCCAGTCTTTCTTCTTTGTCGCCATGACCCTATGAAGTATTTGCTCCAGAAGCCGACGCTTATAGGATGGTGTGTCAAGTGGCAGGTGTTGTTGTCCCAATATGACATCACCTTCGTCACACAAAAATCCATAAAACGACAAGCAGTGGCAGACCATCTGGCCGAGCTACCTATACCAGAGTACCAACCTTTGAGGACCCAGTTTCCAGATGAGGATGTGCTATTCGCTGAGAATGATGATGATGATCCGGATATGACCGAGGAGAAGGATCAATGGTGCTTGTACTTTGATGGCGCAGTTAATAAGAGAGGAATGGGCATTGGCGCTGTATTGGTAGCCCCCCAAGGCCAAATGACTCCTTATGCAAGGAAATTAAATTTCAAATGCACAAACAACGAAGTTGAATATGAGGCGTGCATATTGGGACTTTAGATGGCCTTGGAGCATGGTGTTTGCAAGATACTTGAGCATGGTGATGCCATGTTGGTTATCGCACAGGTCAACGGCGATTGGAAGACCAAGGATCAAAAGCTCATCTAGTACTATGCCCATCTTATGAAGCTTGTGGTAGAATTCCAGGAGGTTCATTTTTCCTTCATGAATAGGGCCAAGAATGCCTACATGGATGCTTTGGCAACCTTAGCATCTTGGCTCTCAGTACCAGAAGACCGTGCAATAGATGTGTCAATTACATGTATGGATCAACCAACACACTGCATGTGCATAGAAGAAGCAGACCCACAGGAATAGCTCCCGTGGTACCACGACATTAAGGTTCTTCTGGAAACCGGGAACCTCCCTCCTCAGGTGTCAGCAACAGAAGCAAGGACACTGAAGCGCTTGGCATCTAGCTATGTACTTGGGGCCGGTCATTTGTACCTAAGATCCTATAACCAAATTCTCTTGAGATGCTTAGATAACAAGGAGGTCGATGCCATTATGTTACAAGTCCGTCCCAGGGTTATCAAAGGAGGATGGCAAGATCCTATCAAAAGAAAGTCCGTCCCAGGGGCTTTGCGCCAGGAGACTTGGTCTTACAAGCCATCCATCTCCCTGACTCCCGCGGCAAATCCAGACCTAATTGGCGTGGCCCTTATATCATCAAACGAGTATTCTATGGGGGAGCGGTAATCCTTGAAGACATGGACTACATTGAGCAATCAGAGCCGGTCAATTCATGTTACTTAAAGAAGTACTACCAATGATGGAGAGCCACATCTAACCTTGCAAAGCACTTTAGCTGCATTCACACATGTTTTATTCGTTTTACTCACACATTTTTGCTTTTTTCTTGAACTCATGTTTATTTTTTCCCTTTGCACTTGTTACGCATGCATGGCATCAAAAAGCACAAAAAAAGAAAAAAAACATGCTTCCATGCATAAGTGCATCCGCATCAAAGCCTGATGATGAAAACTGGAATAGCTAGCCTGTTTATGAAAGGTTTATACCACTTCAGTTGATACTACCTAAACCTTCTAGCAGGTGAGGGAGCCACCACCCAACCATGGTCAAGCAAAATGTCCAAACTCCCCTAGGGACTTATACCTCCAAAGGGAGATAAAATGTTAGGGGCGAGCATGAGTGTGAGGCAAATTGAAAATAAATACATCCACAAGGGCACAAAAGAAAAAAGGAGACAGAAGTCAAAGACAAAAGCTAGCCTAAATTGAGAGAGGCAAGTAGGTCAGCCCTACCCCCTTCACATACCTTGGGGAGGAGTTGAAGTAAGCATCCAAAGAATCCAAATGACCAAAGGGACTATCCACCCTTCACATACAAGTCTAATAGTTCCCTCCAAATCCGAATGCCCATTACCCCCAAACAAGGGTTAGAGCGAGCCTACAAGCTTAAGAGGGAGAAAAGAAATGAGTCAAAAGTTAAAAGTAGGTTAAGTCCCCAAGAGTTTGGCATGGAGCCTAACCTACCGAATTACCTATTTTGGAGAGCCACCAACAGCCTAGATGTCTGGGTAGTGTCTTGTGAATCGAGGTCTTCCCCAGTGGCATTACAGGCGTTGTTAGCATCAACTCGGTTCTGAGGGTGATATAATATGACACTACCATTCCTGCATTCATTATCATTCATTCACTTTGCAAGGTCGTGCTAGGTCTTAAGCCAGAGGCATGTCAGCTGCACTTTGGCTAAAAATCTAGTAGAGGTTGCTATACACCAGGGGCATGCCAACTACCTTTATGGTGATAACCTCCCTTGTCAACCAAGGGCATGTTAGCTGCCTATTGGTTGACCTACTTCGGGACAATATCTTCATTTAGGACATGTTGACTGCTTTGTTGCTCAAGCACAAGAACTAGGACACCGGCAACCCTATCCCTCCAAGATAAGAACAGGATCTCTGGTAAATCCAAGAGAGATGAATCGCAAAGCATGACGATTCATGGTGGAGTATTGGGGGGTGTAACCACAACTTCTGACCTCAGTCTAGTTCCGGCAGAATTAGCAAGATCCTTTCCAAATCTTGTACAAAGCTTTAGAGTAATCATCCCAACTGTGTAAACAGTATTGCCGAACTCTATAGTCCTCTTGGGGCTAAGTGGAACGATTGATCCCTTTCATACTCAATGTCAGCTCTGTCACCAAACAATCCCAACCAACAGGGTTTGATGGCTATTTCTCACTGTTTTGACACTTGATCTGATCTGGATAGTGGCATGGATCTTTTCTCGAGGCTTGGCGCCCGAGTTAAACCGCTTAATAGTCTGTAGTCTGGATTGCTATGACCTGATGGTCATTGAATGGTTTCCAAAGCCTTGGGTTGCTCTTCCTTATTTTCAAAGCATTTATACAGCACTTTCTATCTACATCAGACATCTTAAGTTATGATTGTATGGAACAAAGCCATTTGTCTAATCGAAAGTAAATATTTTGATGATGTTCTGCAAGAGTTCTGTTTCCCAGTCTGGAGTGGCCTGTGTCAAGAAAAAAACTAAAGCTTCCTTGATCGAGCATGGGTTTCCCCACGATGGTTGTACCGCACATTGCTTAGATGTTTTCTGAAGGTGGATAGGGAAATTGACGGACAATGATTGTGACAAGCTACGAACTTGGGGTATCCACTCAAAGTTCTTGGACATTGCGAATGTGGAAGTTTCTCGATACCTTTTATGTGCAGCTGCTCGTTTCTGGAAGCCCGCTACCCATGTATTCTGCTTCAGAAGAATCGAATTGACTCCCACTTTAGAGAAAGTCCGCCAGATCTGTTGCCTGCATAAGCTTATGGGACCTACTGTGTTTATGCAGTGAGATGGATACTCCTTAGTATTGAGTGAACTGACTGGTTTGTTAATCGGCGATTGCGGTCGGCAACTCATTTGTACTGATGGACGAACTCCAATGTTACAACTGGCGTACTTTGACAAAGTGGTCGAGATGTGTACCTCCCTGGGTGATGAGCTATGGCTGAGAGGTTTTGTGGCCCGCTTCTTAGGCGAGCTAGTTTTCAGCCACAGTCAAACCATTGTGAATATCGAGGTTGCAGAGATCGCTTTGGTGGTGATAACCTGTCAAATGGACTTGGCTCCAACTATCCTAACAGAGACTTACAGGGCCTTAGACCGGTCATTACGCCATTATCAACATTTCTATGGCTGCGAAGCTTTTCTACAAGTGTGGTTGGCTGCTTATTTGGGTGTGGAGATCTTACGCCCTCAACGGTCAGCTTTCCAATCTTATTGCCAAAGCGTTCATGCTCGTACCCTTACATCAATTCACAAGGAGTATAAGCGACTGAAGAGCTTGACAGAAGATAAGGTGACCTAGCGCATCATTCCTTCGACAACTCATAATTTCGAGGCTTTTTTCAATACTGCCAATATCCAGCTTGTCATCCTACCAGGGTTGACCGGTGGTGTTGAGTATCATCCAATTCGAGTGATGCGGCAGTTCGGATACCAACAGGATTCCTTCGTTCAAGGGATAATGCCAGCTTGCTTTTAGGAGTACCCTTTGAGCACTTATGCCATGACTAAGGAGCTATCACGCTTGTTAAATGGCTCCATTCTATCAGACGGCCTCGCAGTCATAAAAGGGAAGGGTTGTTCAGCTGATTATAAAGCCAAAATTGAAGAAACCTTGCCGATCTGTGGAGCACCTCTAATCCATACACTGTTTGCCAAAGCTAGAGGTCCAAGGATGATGTAGAGTCTTGATGTCAATGTCGTATTATTTGTTGAATAGTAGAATCACTACATTGTATTTGATTACTATAGTTGGATCATTGAAACACTTGTATCAGTTTAATTGGATGCCTATGGTTGAATTGAAGCTGGAATTGTCATGACTGTAACATGTGCTTGGCTGGCCCAAACTGCCGCCTTCTTCTTCCTGTCAACTTGGCACTGGGGTGTACCTAGCAAATAATCGAGAATATTCTTTTGATTTTGGCACCATAGTCTGGACGAACGAAGCCATCATAGGCTTTTGTACTGGGTAGGAGGGATCCCAGTATCCCATCCTAGATTCTATCCGGACGGACGAATCTCGGTGCCACCCTTTGCCTTTGAATTCCGACCCTGACCGGTGGATTCAAGGCACCCCCTTTCCATCTTCTTCTAGACTACCGGACGGAGTCTAGATTGT
>JAMKQA010047921.1:0-10439 GCA_024699735.1 Posidonia australis | reverse complement strand
GTTCTGGCTTGCTAATAGGCTTGGGGCTAGGTTTAATGGCTGATCACATCCAAAGCAACATAAGGACTCTCATTCCTGGGTTACCTCAAAATCGGGGTGTCTACAAGTGGTCTCAATTTTTAATTGCCCTTATTGCATTGATTGTGTTGATCTACTGAAGATATTTAATTGTGGTAATTGTTTATTGATTGTGGTAATTGTTTATTAACTTTTTTTTACTTCTTGTTCTATGATTATGCTATTATGGGCTCAAGTGTTCTTATTTGTTTATTTTTGCACTTTGAAGAACAATCACATGGTGGTTCTATATTTCTATTGTTTCTTATTTGTTTTTGTTTGCCATTTGATTTTTGTAGTTTCTTTTCAGATGGATAATAATTACACGTTAGAAGAATATCATGGTGGTTTTTTTGTTGAACAACCAAAGAAGGCATATGTGTGAGGGAAAGTTAGTTATGTTAATACCATTGATCCAGATAACATGTGACTATTTGAGCTGCAAGACAATTTAGAGGAATTGGGCATTGATAAGAGGAGTACATTTTATTATAGAATTTGTGATTTGGACACTAGATTGATTATCACTAAAAATGATGGTGTTCTAGGTATGTTTAGTCATTATGCAGCCTCGTCATGTGTAGTTATATGTGGTGAACGTTGAGGTGGTAGAAAATGAATGCAATGTGCAACCAGCACTTTGTGATGCTCGAGCAATTTGTGATATTGATGATTCTCTGTATGAAGGACCACTAGTGAAGGTTCAACTGAAGAACAATGTGAAGATGGCTTTCTTGTTGAAGAGGATGTTGACTTGGAGAAGGAAGTGCAACCTAAAAGTGCAAAGGGCACCTAGGGTCCTTTGAGGCCTTAGGGTCTCAAGTTCGACTCCTATTAGAGTCAAATTTTGGGATTATTCTCGCATAAGTTTTGTTTAGACTTTCATAGTTGTTGATGGGTGCAACTACTGTCTTCAACCTTAAGTTTATCCTTCGCCATTGCTTGATTTTCCACTTTGATGGGAGAGGGGTTCTCAGTTTCCAAACAAAAAGTGCAAAGGGAAAGGCTATTGTGGAAGAAGAACTTGATTATCACAATGAAGAGGAAGTATCAGGAGATGAATTGAAAAGCTTGAAAGGGTTTGATGATAGTAAGGTGGATTACTCTTCATTTCAGCTTGGGAACCTCAAAATAGAGAAGGGCATGAAGTTCAAAGATCCAGTTGAGTTCAAGAAGACAATAAAGGATGCCATCATTAAGGAAGGTTGTGATCTAAAATACATAAAAAATGAATACCAAAGCGTAACAGTAATGTGTGTCAAGGAATGTCGCTATAGGGTGCATGCTTCTTCGATGTCAAATGAAAGAACCTTTCAAATTAAGACAATGAATCCCATGCATAATTGTATAAGGGATTACAAGAATCACCTAGCCACATCAAATTGGTTGGTTGAACAATATTTGAAAGCATTGAAAGAAAATCCTTCTTGGAGTGCAGTGGCCATGCAAAAGACTATGTTGAGAGACCATTGCTTGGAGGTTTCTTTCATGCAAGTGTATAGAGCAAAGAGGAAGGCAATGTCTTTAATTGAAGGAAGTCACAAAGAACAATATAATAGGATGAGGGACTATTGCAACATCTTGATATAGAAGAATCCAGGTGCAATAGCAATTTTAGAGGTAGAGAGACCAATGTTTGGTAGTCCAACAATTTTTCAGAGGTTCTTTTTATGTTTTGTAGCAATGACAAGTAAGTTACAACATTGTAGACCCTTCATAGGGTTAGTTAGATGTCATCTTTCAAATCCATTTGGAGGTATAATGGAAATTGTTGTAGGAAACGATGCTAATAACCAAATGTACCCAATTGCATTTATTGCGGTGGAGGCTAAGACAAAATAGGTGTGGATCTCATTCTTGCAAATACTTTTGGAGGTTGTAGGGATGCCATCGAGAGGATGGACCTTTATGAGTGACAGACAAAAGATACATGTTAATTACATGATATCTTTTTAATTACGGGTTTGTTATTACATTTGTTAATTATATGATACTTTTGAATTACATGTTTCTTATTACATTTGTTAATTACATGATATGTTCTGAATTAAATGTTTCTTATTAACTTTATTATTTTCTGAATTGTAGGTCTAGTAGAAGCATTTGAAATTGTCTTGCCTGAGTGTGATCACAGGTTTTGTTATAGACGTCTTTATGATAACTACAAGATTAGGTTTAAGGGTAAGACAATGAAGTATCAATTGTGGAGGTGTGCAAAAGCTTACGATACTGTTTAGTTTGAGTATATATGAAACATCTAAGAGTGGAAGAACCTCATGGGGAAGAGGCTTTCCATTATTTGAATGCTATACCTACGTGAGTTTGGACAAGGTCAAGATTTAATAGTAGAAGCTAAGGTTGTTATGGGCCAAGTCAAATCCATTACATTGTTTGACCCGACTCATTATTTTAGCCCATGTTTGGATGCGGGAATAAAAGCAGAATAAAGGTAAAATTGGAATAGTAATTTTGTTTGGTAAGTCAAAAAGTGGAATAAAAGCAGAATAGTAATTTCTATTCTGATTTATTTATTCCAGAATAGCTATTCTACAGGAAAGGTTGAATAAAGTTATTCCGCTAAGTTATTCTCATACATGTATGTATACAGCGTGTTTATTTTTCGTCTAAAAATTAATACATATATAATATAATGTATACATATTTTAAACTAGATATATATCTTAATAATCAAGTTGATCATTATTAATCTACATGTTTTTCACTTATTCCAATACTTATTCTGATTTTACTTTTCATCCAAACCAGAATATCTTCCTATACATACTTATTCACTTTTAAAAAAAAATTACTTCCAAATTGAATAGTAATACCATCAGAATATTAATACCACTTTTTACTTATTCCTACTTTTTTTATTCTATATCCAAAGAGGGGCTTAGGGTATGGATTGAAATTTTACACACAATTGGACTCATTGATACATAATTCGTTAACCTGGACCACTAACCGATTAGGTCATGTATTGAGCATATCACCTAATCCATTAATCCATTAGATGTTATTTATTATTCCAAACATGTATTTCCATGTTTCTTGTCTTTATAGTGTTAATATTAATTTAACTATGTGTAATGTTTACTTTGTATGATAGAAAATTTTTTGCATCATAGAGAATATTAGAGATTTAGATTATTAGTTAACTATATTGGTTGTGTATGACAATAACTTATAGGATATTTATTTGATTTTGTTGGTATGGATCATTAAGTTTACGGTGTTTATTGTGTAATTTATAATACATGTTTACACACACTTTGATTCATAATTAGTATACACATATTGATTTATTGTATAATAACCTTTTTGACCCGTTAACCCGACCCAATCTGTTAGGGTAAAATGAGTTGGGTTGGTGTGACCATGCCGGAACCAACCTTTCGCGGTGAGGGAGCGCGTGAAGGACTGAAAAGGTTACGACGAAGATGGTGAATCCGAGGAAGGACGCTCGACTCGAAAACACCAAAGAAAACACAGAAAGAAAATGATAAGGACAAAACAGAGTCGCCACCTATTCTTTTTAAAAAACCAGAAATACGAGGAAAATTGGATGTGATAAAACGCGAGAAAAACAATACAAAATGAATGCAAATGTATGCATGAATGTGTGTGCATGTTTCGTGCCTAATGGATGCAACACATTGGTCATTGCGGGCCAGAGAAAGGGTAAGGACTCTTGTTACGCATGGGGAAGGTATTAGGCACCCCCATGCCCCCGAGAAATCGGTCTTTCTAGGCTTCTGCTCGCTTGTGTGACGTCAAATGCAAATGATCATGTATGCTTGCTAGGACTAAGATGGATGTATGCCGTATGCTATGCCGATGCAAGTGATGTGAGTAGGGTGGAATGATGTGACCTAAGTGTGCTCAGAAACGATATGTGAATCCTAGACCATCGGTCAAAAGGATCCGACATAGTAATCGTTATCGCCTTAAATACAAATGTGTCATGACGCATGATGTGAATTTCATGGTGCATGAGGTATAAAATGCTAGAGAGTGGGCAATGTGGTGCATCATGCATGATGGCATAAGTCATAAGCATGATTATTGTAGATTTGAAAGTGCATGTGTCTGGATGCATGGATATGTGGCGTAAATGGATGAGACAAGTGGGCAAGGGCTCAGGCCAGCTGTCTGTTCTGTCCATGGCAGACCCGCGTATGTCCATTGGGCAAGTCTATCGGGTAACCAAGGTGAGCATGCCAGTCACAGAACAAGGCAACAGGCTAGCGACCTTCGCCCCACTCCTTGATGGTATGTGGTGGTACAAATGGGTAGATGGATGCATGGGGACCTAGAGTATACTATCAAGAATAGATGCATGCTATGGATTAGGTCCTAAGATGCATGGACATGTGATATGGAAATGAATGAAGTGGGTGGTGCAAGAGCTCAACCCAACAGCTTGTTCTGTCCCTGGCAGAACCGTGCATGTCGCACGGGCAACCACGACGCGTCCACCAGCGACAGAACAGAGCTGCGAGCTTTGCCGATTGGTAGACCCACATGCGATGATCCTAAAATGAATGCTATGCATGGGAAGCTAAAGGGGGTTTTAGGGAATGTTCCTACATGCTTGGATGCAAGAATGGTCTAGTGGAGGCCTCCACCCACCTACTCCATTGGAGTTGGGTTCCGACGTCACCGGAGGTGGGAAAGACGACAGAAATGGAATGTATGCGTGGTGGAATGAGATGCAATCATGCTGAGGATGACATGATGGAGATGCTGGATGAAAAATGTAGAAGAAAACAAACTTTGTATAGCGGGGGAGAAGATTACCTGCAAGTGGTGGGTTGTCCCCTCTGACAGCCGCTCGCGGTGGCGTTCTCTGGGTTGTCGGTGCTCGGCGATCACGGAGGTGGGTCCAGACGGTTGTGGTCGAGGTTGGTGGTGTAATGTGGGTGTTGGTGTGGTGTTGGGTTGTGGTGGTTGATTTTCGGCCGGTGGTTCTTGCGGACGATGGGGGAATGCGATGGTGGCTACTTGAGGATGGCTGGAGAGGCTAGAGAGCCAAGAACCAAGAGAGAGGGCTCGTGGATGAGGAGAGGTCGTTTTGAGGAGGTGGTGGCGTATGCAGGCGAGGTAGCGTGCATGGGTTGTCGGCCTGCTCAGGCGGTTGGCAGGGCATGGCTAGGGCGTGGCAGAGCGGTAGGGCATGGGCGGCTGCACGTGGGTGGCGTGGTGGTGGCAGAGGCGTCAGGAACGTGAGCCGGCAGCGGAGCGATGTGGCGCCGTAGCTCGTACCAGGTACGATGATAGCGACGGGTCAAGTGGCTCGCGTAGGATAGCCCTGGTCCTCCCGCCCATTCACGATGCGTGATTAGGCTACACAATCGAGCCACGCATCCCACTGGCACAGGGCACACGGGTTGGATTCTGGTGTTGGGCTTGGTGTTTAGGGTTTGTTTGGGTTGGTTTAAGTGTTTTGGACTGATTTAGGATGAAATGGTTAGTTTTAGACTTTAATGGGGATCGAGTACCTCGTTGTCGCTAGAGCGCGCTCTTCCGGAGAAATCCGCTGCGAATGGCTACCAAAATAGGGTGTCTACAGTCGGGTTACGAGTCAAGGGTAAAAAAACAGGTCATAACCCGAACCGTCATTCTTTAGGAAAAAATTGGTTGGGTTATGCCTTGACTCCTAACCTAGCCTAACTTGACTTGTCGACACCCTTAGTAGAAGCAAGTGTGATTGTGTACAAAATAATATTTATCAGTGATGGAATAAGTATATACTCAAAGCTAGAGATAAATCTATAATAGGGTTAGTTGAATATGCAAGAAAGTACTTGATGGCAAGACTTCAAAGAAAGAGAGATGTTCAATATAAGGCACCTGGATTGCTTTGTCCTAGGATTCAAAATAGTTTTGAGAAGATTAGAAAAGATTCCAAATATTGTGGTGTAATATTTTTAGGAAGCATGAAATTTGAGGTGAGTTATAAAAGCAAGTCCTATAAAGTGGACTTAAAAGAGAGTACCTGTGGATGTAGGCAATAGGAGATTTCAGGCATTCTTTACATTCATGTTGTGGTTGCCATCTTTTTCAGTAACGAAATGCTTGAAACATATTTGATGATTAACTCATAATTCATGCATATTTTATTCTCATATTTGTCTATTTTGTATATAAATAATATTACTCGAGGTGTTTTGTGCAAATTTTGCATAACTTGAGGACTTAGAAGGAATCTACGAAAAATAAGGGGGAAAAGAATAATTGTGTCAGAAAAGAAGAGATTTTTTTGAAAAATTCTAAAGCTATGTGAAGAGGTCAAACACACATTTTTCATGTGCCTAAATACTAGTAAAATATTAGTTAAATTGTGGAAAAAGTCAAAGAAGATCCTGGATGACATGGACGCCTCCCAAGTGCCTAGATGCAGATCCGATGCCTCCCAACGCTTGCATTAGATATTTTTGACTTGGCCTTCTTTGGATAAGATTCTCACTTGTAAATATATTATATTCAAAATTCAAGATTAAATTTTATATTCAAATTTGTCTCTGACATAAACAAGTTATTGTAAACCTATAAAAGGACCCCTGATGTAGATCTATGGAGTCCCAAGAAAGGAAGGAAGGAACGTTTTAGACTCTCTTTCTTTTCTTCTATTTTGGGAGATCCTGAAGATCATCAGTGTAATCTCAGGTTCCCTTCAATAAAAAGTTTTTTTATTTAATTATGTCTTCTATTTCTTCTCTCCCCTTCCTTTATTTTATTATTTTGCGTAATCATGTGTGACTAATCTTCTAGATCTAGGATTGAGTTGATGTTCATGTAATATTATATGTCATGATTAAATTGCTCTATGTTTTCTCTTTATGCTTAATGCTATGAATAAGGGAGTTGGATGTATATTACATAGATCATTCAATGAATCGAAAAACTTTGATAAATTAACATTGATTTCATCTTTTTAGTCTATGCTTCGGGAAGATTTAATTGAGGGTTGTGTATATAATCTCAATTCCATCATATGTCATTTGATTTAATTTGATTTCTGTATTTTTATTCCTTGACTTGATAGTCTATGGTACATTGCATATAGATTATGCTTGTTAAGATAAGAATCATTGAATTAAATTATTTAGATTAATTGGGAAACATAGAGTGGATTTAATCATGCATTTATATTTACATGAATGGATTCAAAAATCCTAGTTATTCATTTATTCTAAATTTTTCTTAAGTGTTTAGCCCTCAATCATCGTCTCTCTCATTTTTTTCATTTCAATAATTGATAATAAATTTCTGTTCTTGAACACTTTTCTCTGTGGGATCGACCCGTATTTGCCACATACTACATAGTAAGCTGTGTACTTGCGGTAATTAAAAAAGACACTTCATGTGAGTTCATATTATCATAGATTTACCTTTGCAAAATTATATGAAAACTTGATGTTTCCTGTTCCAGACATGAGCCAATGGCCCAAGGGTGATACTAATGAGATGCTACCTCCTACAAAAAGAATTCAACTAGGTAGGAGAAAGAAGAAAAGGAGGAAGGGTGATATAACACCCGTAAAATTCATTTTGTAATTATTTACATTTTAATGAATTTATTCGTGGACGGGTGTTATTGTTCCGAGGCCTATTGTGTGGATTTGTGCTTTTGGGCTTGGGCCTCGTGGACCTGCTTCTGTTTGCTGTCCCTGTGCATGGTTGGTACTGTGCATTATGGTACTGTGCTTGTGGGCCCGATTGTGGGTCCGTGTGGGGCCCCTGTTGTGGGCCGACTTGTGGTTGAGTGTTTGGTGCAGGAAGTTGTTGGCTCATGCCTTGGAGTTGGCTGTTGGGCTGTGTGCGGCGAGGCTGGAGGGTGGCTAGAGATTGGCTGGTGAGTTCGTGCTAGGGATTGGTGGGCAGGTGCGCAGCGACTTCCTCCCTCGCGTATATAACGCGTGCATGGGGAGAGTCTTCTTGGACGCATCGGAGCCCCTGCCAAGCCAAGCCTTCTTCCTTCCTTTCCTTTCCTCCTCTCTTTCTCCCCCTCCACTCGTTCTCCATCTTCTTCTTCACTCCACCTTCCCGTTTGCTAGTGGGTGCGGGTGACAGAGAGAGAGAGCGCCTAAGAGTGGGAGACAGGAGGCAGTGGCATGCGGTAGCTCATGGCAGTGCGGGAGGCTCTAGAGCAACGTCTCTGAGGTTGAGGAGTGGCAGTGGACGTGCGAGGTCGTCGAAGTTCGCTGGAGTCGGATGAAGTGTCACCGGAGCTTGTTTTCGGTACGTATCCTTAATTTAATGTGTAGAAATCATGTAAAATGGTAGAAATGCCTGGGATGCATGTAATCTAGGCTAAATTTAATGTTTTAGAATTTTTGGGAATTTATTGTGTTTTTTATGGGTATTTATGTTGGTGGTTGAGATTTGGGTCATTTTGACCCTTATGCCTTTGCGATTTTGTATCTCGATGCATGGTGAATGGATTTCTGTTTTGTTTGTTGGGTTTTGGAGTAGACTCGAGAGTCAATCGCATAAGTTTTATTCATGATTTTTGGTGATTGTTTGGTGGGTTCAATCGGAGCTCCCACCTCGGACAATTTTTGGATGCCTTACTGCAGGTCGTTTGAATTCTGACAGAAAACTAGGGGCACAAGCCGATTGCAAGGGCCACATGCGTGGGTTCGGTAGCGGTTCTGGCCCCTGATCTAGGTTCTATTGGCATTCAGACGAAAGTGCCAGGGGCGCTGCCCAGATGCGGGCTCCACATGCGCGGGTTTGCTAGGGTATTTTTGGGGTTTTTCTTGGATTTTTGGAAAATATATTTTGATGCAGTGGTTTTTCGGATTGGTTTGTTTTGTCCCTATAAGATGGGATTGTGGGCCATCAGTGGTGGTCTCTTGGGACAACTGATGTGCCGTTTTGTCCAGATTTTTAAAGAGTTTCCAAAGAAATAAAGTGATTTTGAAAAGTGGATTTCAAAGAGATAGTTGGCCTGTTTTGGAAAATGGTTTTCCTAGTTTTTTTGTGTGAGGGCCAAGATAGTGTGGTACCGTGTCGTCGGGACCAGGGAATGTGACGACATTCCCAGGTGGTAGGGCATGACTTCCTGGTCGAGGTTGGGGGTCAAGATATTTGAGGCTGAGGGACGTTGGGTTCTGGAGGTATGAGATTCCTTAACTGTTGTCTCGAGGTTAGGGTTGTGGTCCGCGGGTTGAGGTGTCTTGTGACATGATGGGGAGGTATGATACTCCTGATGTCGCCGTGAGTACTGAGGCTCGGGGGTCGTTGGGCGTGGAGGTATGACACTCCCTCCTGAGTACCATGTGTGGAGGACGCTATAAGGAGGCATACTCTGTGGTGGCTAGTGCGGGTGGGACACGTGCCCCGTAGTTGGTAGCGTCCTAAGAGACAGAATAACCTTTCTAGGGAGGGGTTGGCCTTTTGAGGGTTCTCTAGAGAGGGAGAATTACGGGATGGTGAACGCTCCTACATAGGGTGGCCGTCACTGTGGCAGTGCAGAACGCTGTGGTCGCTCCTCGACAAACTGCGTGTGGCCAGAATTTGGTTGCCTGGCGCCAGGCTTCCCGATTCACTGTGTGGTTTTGGCCATTGAGGGCCTTTACTTGTGGTTTTGGGCTAGTAGAGCCCTGGTTGTGGTTTTGGCCAGTGTGGGCCTGGTTTGTAAGGTTTTTGAAAAATTGTTTGTGAAATGAATTTAAAAAAGAATCAGTTAAGGTTTTGTTTCCCGTCGTTTTTCCCTAGGGTGCGTACTAGGTGACTTTTGTCACTCATGCATTTTTCCTTGTGTTTTTGGTTTACAGCTGCAGACATGCAGAGGTCTAGCGTGGTGTATATAGTCTGGAGTCTCTTAGCCGCACACACAGGTTCCTAGTAGTTAATTATTTTCTGTTTAGCTTTAATTTTCCTGTAATTTAATTTGTTTTAAATTATTGTGGAAATCACGGGACGTTATAGGTGATGATGAAGTTCAGAGATCGCATTCTATTACAAAATTCCATCATACCATTAGATGCAACATGTGTGGAGAAATAGGACACAATAAAGCTACTTGCATGTTATTTGATAAATTAGCAAATGCTTATGGGAGAAGCTAGGGTTCAAAGAGATCTACTCAGAATGTTGTGAAGAAGGTAGGTGCTAGAGGTATAGATTTAGTCTTTCTCTTTTGAGTTTGTTCTGACTTGAAAGAAATCTAAGCTTTGATAATTCTATTTTGAATCGAAACATAATCTAATTTGAGAATCTAACTGTAACCATGCCGGCGAGGAGATTCCGCAAATGAATGCGAAATCAGTCGGCAAAATCACGTCGAAAAACACAAAACAAATGGAGTCGCCACCTAATCTATTATGGAAGACAAGGAAAACCATATACATGAAATAAATCATGCAAAT
>JAMKQA010047920.1:0-11894 GCA_024699735.1 Posidonia australis | reverse complement strand
TAGATTATTTCTAAATTCCTCATGTAGGATTTTTAAATGTTTTCCATCATATTTTGGGCTATTTTTCTCCCTTGTTTTGCATTTAATCACAGAATCCACTTGCAAATCATGTTTTCACTGAGATTTGATCATTTGCCCTGCATTTTGGCCACAATTACACTCATGTAAATTTTGCACTTTATTCCCTAAACTTTCAGGAAATTATTCAAGTGCAATTTTTACATCCTTGTGCCACATTGACATTGGACCCATCATTTTCATGTTAGAATAAGGACCATGAACCTATTTTCCATCCAGTTTCTCGCTCTTTTCGCGAATTTTGCGTTTTAGCTGATTAGAGCATGATCCAAGTTTATCAAACATTCATCTAGCCTTTAGCAAGCAATTGGACTAGAAAGACCGAGTTTCTCGAGCGTACGAGGGTGCCTAACACCTTCCTCGTGCGTAATAGGAATCCTTACCCATCATCTGGTTAGCAGACAACCAGCCTTCCCATCTGCATCCCATGTGTTCAACATTTTGTGGTTTTCCTAGTCTTTCCCTTAAAAGACTAGGTGGTGACTCCTTTTCTTTTCCTTTAATCTTTCCTTGCGCCTTCGCCATCTTGGCATGGTTGTGATCTCCTTCCCCCTCCCCTAGGTCTGAGTGGTCACAGAACTAGCGACTCCACTGGGGAAGCTAGATTCCTACTTTAAGGTTAGTCTTTTGCTTGCTTTTGCTTCATAGGTTTGATTGTTTGCTTTGGTTGTGGTTGTTTGTTTACTGAGCATGCTTTTTGTGCTTTATTTCACACATTTGCTATGTCACTGCACACACATGCTATGTATCTTGCCTTTTGATATGATGGATGAATTTTCTTTTCACAATCATGATGTCATGACACTTGCACATGCCATGATTATGCCTTTTGCTTATTGTTTGCTTGCTTGCTTGCCTTGCTTGTGTGTTTTCTTCCCATTTTCGCACTTGACATGCCTAGGAGAGTAGAGACATGTTTGTTTCCCCCTTCTGGTTAAAATAAAACACATAGACACAGAGAACAATTAATAAGGCAAAACTAGAGACCAAATCAAACTCTCCCTCTAGTTAATAAAATGCAAGTAAAAGACATTAAAGCATATTGCATGATTGAGCATTTAGGGAATGCATTCTTCTCCCCTGAGTCCACCTACAGTCTGCGAAGGGCAATTCTGGTAATCCGCTCTATAGCTTTGGCGTAGAACGTGTTGCCATTTTGCCCCCCCTTGTCTGGGGTCGTGTCGGTGTTAGTAGAGGGCACAGCTCCATGCTACTGCAGGAGACGAGGCCACAAACACACCACTCATTCACTGCCTATGCTTTGGCTAGGACTTAGAGCGGGGACCTTTACGTTCTAGCCTGAGTCGGAGACCTATTTACCCATATGTGATCCTGGAGTGGACAACCTCTCAGGAAACATTTAGTTGGTGTGAGAGAGCATGTTAGTTGCATTCATATGCATGTGTGCTATTCATGCCACCATAATAACATTACATCTGTGTCTTGTTTTACTCACATCAGGTTTCCCTGAATCCTATTGCTCTTTTCAGGTTGTTTTGCGAGTACTTCTGTCAGAGCTCGAGAGTCCTCATTCTCTGTTTCCCCTTTCGTGACAGATCTCGATCATCCTTCCCCGAGCTATCCGTCGCCTTCGACGATAGCTCGTCCTAGGGTCTGTCCTTTGTCCTGTCGCTGCAGTCCGATTCTCACTCGTACTTGTTCTCGTTCTGCCATGGCCCAACACTTTGGTGAGCCTTTGACTTCTATTGCTCTAGAGGTGATTGCCTCCTCCATCCCACCTTTGATGGTGACCTCTTCTGCCTCCGTTGCTCTTCCCAACAGCCATCTCCTGATGATCGGGAATCCCTCAGGTATCGAAAACTGGCAGGCTCACACCACTGCGAAGCCGGTCATCAAGGCTGTCACTATGACGACTGCACGTATTTCGGAGATTCCACCCCTGACTCATCCCCTGGCTGGATCTGTCACTTTTGACACCCAGCCATCTGCGGTGACACCTTTGATAGAATCTCTTGTT
Source organism: Posidonia australis (assembly GCA_024699735.1). NCBI lineage: Eukaryota > Viridiplantae > Streptophyta > Magnoliopsida > Alismatales > Posidoniaceae > Posidonia > Posidonia australis. The sequence continues at coordinate 9,838 of JAMKQA010047920.1, read as the reverse complement.
GTTGGACAGCCTGGAGCTCAGCCTCCTCTTGGATCCCTCGGGCCTTCGACCTCAACCTTCGATGCTGCCATCGAGGGGTCTCATATCCTCCATACCCCGTAGTTTCTCGAGCTTGCTTAAAAGCTCCGGGGCATGGGCTTTTGTATCGTTCCAGCTTCTGTCACTCCCCCTGTGGGTCCAGAGGTCCCTCTGTCACCTCCCCTTGCATGTCATGATGCACCCACTGCACCACCTCCCGAAACATCGCCCCAGCTCCTCGCAGCCTCGGCAATGGCCAAACCGGCTACGCCTACAACACCCCCACTAGTCACTGCACAGCATACCTCTTATGCACCTGGTGGCCAGCCTCTAGGCATGGCAGGGGCGCCGCATCCTTAGGCTTTATTCCCTGGATCTATCCCTGGACCGCAGTGGCACCCCACTCCCATTGCACCTCACTTAGTTCATCATACACCCCCTCTCTCTCCATGCATCAGAATCAAGTTTCTGCATATACCCCACAACACTTTACACCAATGCACGGGTACACTGGCCATCACACATTGACACCAGTAGACGCGGTGGTGGATCCAGAGGAGCACCTCAATGCAACCCATACAATGTACGCAAGACTCATCCCAACTACACCACTCTCAATGGCAGCAACTTCGGACACCCTTTATGTCGAGGTGGGAAATCTCGAAAGAGCACTTCAACAAGTGCAGGGAGGAGACTGCCAGTCTTACCAAATCCGGGACCTCTGCTACTTTCCAGAGGCAACTCTCCCACCGAACTTCCAAGTCCTGGATTTTGAAAAATACAATGGTAAGGGCTACCCTATTTCACATCTGAGGGCATATTGCCGAGATCTCGCGTAGCTTCAGGCTGACGAGAAGTTATTAATCTGACTTTTCCAGAAAAGCCTGACCGACCCTGCGTTGAAGTGGTTCACATCCCAAGACATAGCACGGATCGAGACTTGGAACGACCGTAGCCAGGCGTTCCTGGATCAATATTCCTTCAATTTCGACTTGGTCCCTAAGCGCGAGGACCCTGTCGCCATTAAGCAGAAGCCCCAAGAGTCATTTGGGGAGTATGTCGGACGTTGGCGTGCTTTTGCCTCACAAGTTCGAGATAGACCCTCGGATGAGGAATCTATCGAGATGATAATCCGTGGAGCGCAACCGACTACCGAGGCTCTGCTTAACATACTACCTATCACCACATTTGCATCGCTGATCCGAGCTGGCAATCTTGTGGAAAGCTCGCTACGTAGTGGCAGTTTCCCCGCACTCGTTGCACTCGCCAAACAAGCTACATCACCCACTTCTGCCTTGGGAGCAAGCAGCAGCAGCAAAAACCACACTGGCGTGGGTAGCAACTCCAACAAGAGGAGAGAACCTCCCCAGAACGCCGTCGCATACATCGAGTCCCCAGCTGTGCCTGTCAATGCGAGACATCCATCTCGGCAGCAGTTAACTTATGCACCCACACGTAAAGCATCACACACTTCCCACATCACCACCACCGTCAAGCTGGTATACCCTGTCGTATCGACAAGGCAAGGACCGTACCAGGGACAAGCACGACCACACCGCCCAACGCGCCATTTCACCCTGTCAACAGAGCCCTTAAGTGTTGTCCTCCCTAAGGTACAGTCGCTCTTGAAGTTTCCGGGGATCCGCCCACCACCGCATCCGTTGCCGGGGTGGTACAAAGCGTATCTATTCTACAATTTCCATCACACCATGGGGCATGCGACGGATAATTGCCTCTCGCTCCGGGATGCTATTCAAGACTTGATCGATCGCAAGGCCATCGTCATACACACCCAGCAGGCGGAGTCTGAACCCACACAAGCACAAGCATCTGCATTCGCCCCTGTCCCTTCTGGCATTGTTAGCCAGTCTCTCCCCGAGCATGGCCATTTAGGTGCACCAGGGACCTCTGGAATCCACGCTATCTTTCTCGCCCGGTCCAACTCTATTTTGCTAGACCCCTCAGATCTGATCCATGATTCTTCTGCTCTATTCCCACTAGCATGTACCGCTCCTTTCTCGAGGGTTCAATCTCCACGGCGAACGTGATCCAACTCACCACCGGACCGAAGTATCCAACAACCCCGTCAGCACAGTCACCCTTACCTGTTACCTCAGTAACCCAGCTAGCTCACTCACCCTTGCCAACCACCACACGGGCCCTGAATGTATTGCCAACTGTATTCCCCCTCTCGGGCCCCCTTGTTTCAGAGGTCTGGCCAGCTGCAGTTAGTTCTGTGTTAGGGTCCACTCTTGCTCCTCTCCTGCCTTCTGACCCATCTTTTGTTGAGTCTTCGGTCATGCAAGCTCAGTACTTGAGATCTTTGGCTTCTAAGGTCGAGCACATGGCTTATTCCCTTGATCCTGTTGGGGGTTCTCCTCCTTCAGCCCTTGGAGTTCCAGTGCAGACCACTTTGGCATTGCAGGCTCATCCCATTGCACCATCGCCCATACCATCGCCCCAACTTCACATTGCTTCAACAATGGGGGCGTTATCTCTGCCTCCTGCACCACAGCCACACTTGTCACTGCATGCATCACAGGCACTTAAGGACCAACCCATTAGTTGTGAGAGAATACAGCACTTCTCGAGCCCATCGCCCGAGGTCGTACCGGTGCCGCAGTTGTTGCTCTCACGTTCAACATCACACACAGCACAGCATACTCACTGTCCACTTCAGCATCAGGTTCAGGTCCCAACATGTAGGTCATCACTACACACTGTACACACATCTTCCACCGTCAAGCCGGTGCATCACATCGCACCGACTCGGCAAGGGCAACAACCAAAGTAGAAACAAGGCTGCCGCACTGAAAGTGACTACACTCCACTGGGCAAGTCGCTGAGCGTTGTTTTTCCTCAAGTTGTGTCACTTCTGAGACTCCCTGATCCGCGTCCCCCACCAGTTTCACTTCTTCTGTGGTATGACGCGAGCATATATAGCGATTATCATCGAGCCCCGGGGCACTCGACTGATGGTTGTCACACTTTGAGGGATGTCATTCAGACTTTAATTGACAATGGGACCATTGTCGTTGGCACGTGGGGAATAGTACCCACACTTATATCTACACCCTCACCTGCATCTAGCTCTGCATGCACTACACCACACACCAATGTTGAGATGACACGTCACGCTGTATCAGCTCAGCAAGAGCGGCAATAATGGCAAAGGCGACCTCGCCGTGAGGAAGGCGACTTCACCCCACTCGGGGAATCATTGAGCGATATCTCTCCTAAAGTTGCACCACTCCTGCAGCTACCGGAGATCCGTCCACCACTGGACCCACTTCTCGAGTGGTATAATGAGGATCTATTCTGCAATTTCCATCGCATTCGTGGACATTCGACAGACGGCTACTGTGTTCTCTGGAGTGCTGTCCAAGACTTGATCGACGATGGACACATTGTCATCAACCCATAAGAGGTAGCTCACATAGGCACCTGAATCCACACCTGCATATGCGTGCACACCCTAGAATAGTTGACCCCACCTTGTCTGAGTCGGCAAGCTCCGAAGATGCTGGAACTTCAGGGGCTCATCCTCTCTTCCCCAATCTTTTCCGAGAGAATCCATCAGGTTTGTTCAGCCTTGTTTGTCGTCCTACCTCTTCCTTAGTTCTATCCGACAGCACTCGTGTGCACCACTCTCACTCTCTGTTTTGCCTAGTCAAAGTTTGCTAATTCGCTGTGAACCCATCGCAGCTGAAAGCTACTGTCTCAACCTCATCCTACCAGACTGTCCACTTTGATCTCAAGCCTTTTGATGTTCCATTCTGGGTTAATTGGTTCGAGCCGGTTAACTTCATCCCCGAATTTGAACGTGGCCGCTACCCACCTGTTCGTAGCAATCCTCCCAGGACGGTCGAGAATATATGTCACCATTGGGAATATGAGAAAGAGATACCTCTCTAGGAGTACGGTCAGGGGATAGCCAAGTCGTTGTTGCGAAGGAGAGGAGAAAGCGAGGAAGACTCAGTTTCGAATAGCTGCGACATTCTCGGCGCTTACTGCAATCGAGGTAGAATTCCCCTCTCGCCTTCACTCACTTTGCTAGTGTAGGGATTCACGGTCCAGGTCAGAGTCCGGACAAAACAGGGCTACAGCAAGACACACCGTCAAGCACAGCTGAACGAGTAAACAGTGAGGACTACTCTTCTGAGGAGAATACCATGATGGTTTCAATTCTCGCCGCGGCAGTTACAATTCCTTTACAGCGGTTCTAGCCTCAACCACAACGATTTCAGCTTCAATCATAGCATATACAGTTTCGACCATGGTAACCCCAGCTCCAATTGCAGTAGTTTCAGCTCTGACCGCAGTAGTCCTAGTTCCAACTGCCACACCGGGAACAACATCAGTCAATCATAACAGTTTCAGTTACAGCAACAGTCCCTGTGGCAACCCCAGCAGCCGAGTCAGTCCCCATTACAAGCACATCCTTAGAAACAACAATTTCAGCTTCATCCACAATGCCAGCCGCATCTTCTATCACAGTGCTTGCTCAAATTCAGTTGTCGGCTAGGAGAACTAACCCTTGCATGAGCAATGACCAAGAGTATGCGTACCACACGGATCTTGCCTCTGATAAGGAAAAAAGGAGTGGTCGTAGAGACACAGTTGCTCAAGACACGGAAGCTCTGCACCAAGAACAGCTTGTCGTGCTGGCAAAAGACATCAAGGAAGAAATGAGGCATTGGAAAAGCAAGGTAGCAACGGTTGAAGCAGCCACTCCCTCATCATTGGAAACTCAAGTTCATTCCACTAGCATGGCTTTGGTGGACCACATGGAGCAATCAGGGCCAGTCAACACATGTTATCTTAGGAGGTACTATCAAGGAGCGGAAGATGGGTATCCTGGCCGTGCAAAGTATCTTTCTGTGCATCATGCATCAACCATTACTCATGCATGCGTATTTTCAAATAAATGGCAATCCAAGGGCATTTAATCCATAGAATTTGTCTATTTATTTTCATGCACATCAATAACTTAAGCACGTCAATAATTGCATCCATCTAGGCATAAAGCATCAGCATCACATCCCGATGACGAGAATCGGAATAGCTAGTCTGCTTGAGAAGGGTCTACACCTATTCAGTTGTCACTATCTAGACATTCTAGCGAGTGAGGAAGCCACCATCCAAACATAGTTAGGCGAAGTGTCCAAACTCCCACAGGGACTGACACCTCTAGAGGGAGATAAAATGTTAGGAGCGAGCATGAGTGTAAGCCAAAATAAAAAAATAAAAATAAAAATATCCACAAAGGCATAAAAGAAATAAGAAGACAGAAGGTGAAGTCAGAAGCTAGCCCTAACAGAGAGAGCAAGTAGGCCAACTCTATCCCTACCACTTACCTTGGGGAGGAGTCGAAGCAACCATCCTAAAGATCCAAGCAGCCTAAGCGACTAGCCACCCCTTGCATGAAATCCAAGCAGCCTAAGGGACTAACCACCCCTTGCATAAAATCTCAGCAGCCCCATCCAAATCAGGATGTCCATTACCCCCAAGCAAGGGTTAGAGCGAGTCTACAAGCCTAAGAGGGAGAAAAGAAATGAGTCAAAAACCAAAAAAATGTAGGTCTAAGTCCCCAAGAGTTTGGCACGGAGCCTAACCTACTAAATAATCCATCTCAGAGAGCCACCAACAGCCTAGAAGTTCGAGTAGTGTCCTGGGAACCGAAGTCTTCTTCTCACCTCATAGCAGGCATGATTAGCGTTCCAAATTCATTCTGAGGGATGGCACAACATAACACCATCATGCTTGCATGCATTGTCACTCATCCGTTTGCAAGGTCTCGCTAGGTCCCAAACCAGGGGCATGTCAACTGCTCTTCGGCCAAAGACCTAGCAGAGGATATCATACACCAGGGGCATGTCAGCTGCCCTCGTGGTGATAGCCTTCGCCGTCAACCAGGGGCATGTCTGCTGTCCTGTTGGTTGACGCTCCTTGGGACAGTATCTTCATCCAGAACATGTCGTCTCCTCCATAGCTCGAGCGCAGAAACGAGGACAATAATAGTCATGAGCCTCTGTGATCAGAGGAGAGTCAGAATATCCGTACTCCCTAATCAGCAAGCGAGAGCATAGTCAGCAGTCCAATGCCAAAGTCAAGCTCTCCAAGAGTCAGCCAATGACACTACAGTGAACCTAAGGATATGTCAGAAACATCCAACAAGTCCATCTTCTTCAAGGAGGAAACCATTCCCTCGTGAAGCCCTTATCTAGCTTAATGCCTCATATCAGCAAAGAACCCAAGCAGCAATTTATCCAGATCAGCCATCATCCCGTGAACAAGATAGAGCAGTCACACAGTGAGCAAGCAAGGCAGTCATGATTCAGAATGCGCCCCCCAGCAAGTGTTTTCTGGTAGACCACCATTGGCGAGACCAGCCATCCAGGCTTTAGCTTGCACTATTCCTTCCTTTTGCAACATCCTTATCCCCCCAATGTCAGGGGCATGTCAGCTGCTTTTCAGTATTATCCTCTTGTTACCAGGGGAAGGGCATGTCAGCTACCTTTTGGTAAGGCACGCGAATCCGCTACAACACACTCTCGACTGAGAGCATATCAGCTGCTTCAATGGTTGAAAACCCCATAATCCATCCAAAAGCATGCTAGTTACCTTGTATGTGGATGCACCGAGCCAAAACTTTTGCCACATACATGTCCAAGCTTTTACTGTCAAATTAGAGGGTGAGACCGCTATCTTTCAAAAGAGGATGAGCAAGGTACAAAGTCATCAAATACAGAAAGCATGCCTCTCTTCGAACGTCCCCGTAAATAAACCATCCATCAAATAGCACAGCAAAGTGTACGGGATTCTAGAGGGTGAAGTGAGAAAACCTAGTCGATTTGTGGAGCCACACTAAGCCATATACCATTTCCCAAAGCCAGAGACTCTAAAAGATCCAGAGATGACACAGACTCATGACTTTCGTGCTTTGCCATTCGGTTCATTGCATGCTAAAACAGCCTGGCCATCAGAGTCCTTTTGCCAATTTCAGATATTTGTGATTGAAGTGGAAATCTCTGTCACAACAACGAGCGCTTTACTGGTCTAAACCGCTACCATTTTCTACTTGTCGACTTGGCGTTGGGGACTACCCAGCTAACAGTCGAGAATTCTGTTTTGGTGCCTAGACCTAGACAAATGAAGCCAGCATTGACTTCTGTACTAGGTAGGGTACAATCCTATGACCTCCCGTTTCGATCTTCCTCCACTCGAACGAGGTCGTTTTGGCTTTCCACTCTTGGCGTGCGGAATCCAATCTATCCTTGTTGGACTTGCTCCATAATGGACAAGTTCCACTCATTTCTAGCTTTGCCTAGGCCTCGATCGAGGTTTAGATTATCCCATCCCAGATTCACTCCGGGCGGACGAATCTTGGAGCCATCTTTGTCAGACATGATCCATGAAGGACAAGTCCCACATATTTTCAGCTTTGTCTAGGCCTCGGGTGAGGTCTAGATTGTCCCATCTCAGATTCGCTCCAGGCGGACGAATCTTGGAGCCATCCTTGTCGGACTTGGTCCATGAAGGACAAGTCCCACATATTTTCAGCTTTGTCTAGGCCTCGGGCGAGGTTTAGATTATCCCATCCCAGATTCGCTCCGGGCAGATGAATCTTGGAGCCATCCTTGTCGGACTTGATCCATGAAGGACAAGTCCCACATATTTTTAGCTTTGTCTAGGCCTCGGGCGAGGTTTAGATTATCCCATCCAAGATTCGCTCTGGGTGGACGAATCTTGGAACCATCCTTGTCGGACTTGATCCATGAAGGACAAGTCCCACATATTTTCAGCTTTGTCTAGGCCTCGAGCGAGGTTTAGATTATCCCATCCCATATTCGCTCCTGGCGGACGAATCTTGGAGCCATCCTTGTCGGACTTGATCCATGAAGGACAAGTCCCACATATTTTCAGCTTTGTCTAGGCCTCGAGCGAGGTTTAGATTATCCCATCCCAGATTCGCTCCAGGCGGACGAATCTTGGAGCCATCCTTGTCGGACTTGTTCCATGATGGACAAGTCTTATATATTTTTAGCTTTGTCTAAGCCTCGGGCGAGGTCTAGATTGTCCCATCCCAGATTCGCTCCTAGTGGACGAATCTCGGTGCTATCCTTGTTGGACTTGCTCCATAATGGACAAGTTCCAGCCATTTCCAACTTTGTCTAGGCCTCGATGAGATCTAGATTATCTCATCCCAGATTCACTTCAGGCGGACGAATCTCGGTGCTATCCTTGTTGGACTTGCTCCATAATGGACAATTTCCAACCATTTCCAGCTTTTTCTAGGCCTCGGGTGAGGTCTAGATTGTCCCATCCCAGATTCGCTTCGAGCAGACGAATCATGGAGCCATTCTTGTTAGACTTGCTCCATGAAGGACAAGTCCCACATATTTTCAGCTTTGTCTAGGCCTCGGGCGAGGTCTAGATTATCCCATCATAGATTCGCTTCGGGCAGACGAATCTCGGTGCTGTCCTTGTTGGACTTGCTCCATAATGGACAAGTTCCACTCATATTTTCAGCTTTATCTAGGCCTTGGGCGAGGTCTAGATTATCCTACCTTAGATTCGCTCCGGGCGGACAAATCTTGGAACCATCCTTTTTGGACTTGCTTCATGACGGACAAGTTCCACATATTTTCAACTTTGTCTAGGCCTCAGGCGAGGCCTAGATTATCCCATCCCAGATTCTTTCCAAGCGGACGAATCTCGGAACCATTCTTGTTGGACTTGCTCCATGAAGGACAAGTCCCACATATTTTCTGCTTTGTTTAGGCCTCGGGCGAGGTCTAGATGATCCCATCCTAGATTCACTCCTGGTGGACGGATCTTGGTGCCATCTTTGATGGACTTGCTCCATAAGTCCCATTTCAACGCTTTTTCTGGGCCTCGAGCGAGGTCTAGGTGACTCCTTTCGGGATTCGCTCTAGGCGAATGAATCTTAGTGTTACTCTTTTACTGAATTCCCCACTTACTTTGTTTGCCCCTTTCCTCGGGCTAATAACCCGAACAATCCGGTCGATAGGTCCGTCAACTTACCATGCCCTATCCTTTAGCTTGTAGGTTTGATAGTCTTATCTGATGCCCCTTCTTTTGGGTTGATCCCCCCTTGACATCCGTCATCAGTCTATCCTCGATTGGCAAGTCCAGCATCTTGCCAAGCATCCTCCCTGGCAGGAAGGTCCGTCATTTCGCCAGGTTTGCCCTAGGCCAATGAGTCTGACAAACTTGTCCAGGCACACTTTGGCGCGAGTCGGGAAGTCTCTCACGCTCCCCTCCAAGAGCTGAGCTACCCACTCATTCTCAACATCATCCTCATGAATTACCTAGCATTAGGATCATCCATTGCAGTAGGCTCCTCCGAATGATGCTCTAGTTGCCACCACCAAAACCCTAGCCACATAAGCCCAATCAGACCCACACTAGCCCATTCTAACCCAATTAAACTTAAAACCAAACAAATAAAATCCACTTAAAACCTAATTAATCAAACAAATAAAACCCTAATCAAGTAAAATCCATTTAAATCCAATTAAAATCTAATGAAAACCCTAATTCAAATAAAATCCACTAAAATCCACTTCTAATACAATATATAAGATAAAAACCCTAATTAATTAAATAGAAACTCTAATTAATCAAATAACCAAACCTAATTAAATAAAATACAATTAAAACCACTTAAACCCACTTAAATCCAATGGAAACCCTATTTCAAATAAAATCCACTTAAAATCCAAAATCCCTAAATAAACCCTAATTAAAACCCAAACCCTAACTCAAATCAGTTAATTAAACCCATAAAAATCCC
>JAMKQA010047919.1:0-10746 GCA_024699735.1 Posidonia australis | reverse complement strand
AATAAAATCTTGCAGAGAGTTAAGGGGTGGAATGCCAAATTCCTTTCCCCGGGTGGTAAGATGATCCTGATTAAACATGTCCTGTCCAGTATTCCTATACATATGCTCTCCATCTTTGACATCCCTGGTGTGGTCCTCGATAGGTTGAATAGGATTTTTGCTAACTTCCTATGGGGTGATCAGGAGGGGACTCATAAACGTCATTGGGTGTCGTGGAATACTGTGTGCTCTACAATTAAAGAGGGTGGTTTGGGGGTGAGAAACCTGAGGGATGTCATGGTTGCTCTACGAATGAAGCTGGCTTGGAGGGTGAAAGCTGGGCATTCTCCCTGGGCAGATTTCATGAGGGGAAGACATGGTGAGATGGCTGAGGATCTCCCTCTTGTCAAAGGCCCTGCTTGGTGGAAGAGGCTTCAGGAAGCCTAGATCGCTATGAGGGACCACATTCAATGGTCCATTGGTCAGGGTCGCGTGAGCTTCTGGTTTGACAATTGGTCTAACCTTGGTGTCCTCTCTGAGATCACAGATACCTATATCTAGAATCCTGATCTCACGGTTAGGGAGGCCTTTCAGAATTCTTCTGCTCTGTTCAACCTCAGGCTACCTTCTGATATTCTTCAGGGAATTCTGAATCTTCAGCTGGAGATCACTGTGGAGGCTGATTCTTTGGTCTGGGATCTCAATGTGGATGGTTCATTCTCGGTTAAGTCTGCATGGGACTTGTGTCGAGTCAAGCGTGCTCCTGTGTGGTGGGGCTCTGGGATCTGGGATGCGTTTCTTCCCACCAAAATCTCCTTCTTTCTCTGGAGGCTCTTCTGGGGTAGACTACCTACGGATGATAAGATTCAGGGGATGGGTTTCGCCTTGCCCTCTATATGTGTCTGTTGCAGGACTAATCCCCACTCTAAAAACTCTAGCCACATCTTCTTTACTGGTGAGTGGGCTTCCATTTGTTGGAACTGGTATGCAGGTTGTTTCCACTTGGACAAAGGTTCGGAACTATCCTTCTTCCATTGGTTACACAACCTTTTCATCAAGCGGAGCAAGGAGTCCTTCCTTCAACGTTTCCAACGCCTAATGGCTGCTGCTGTGCTTTGGGAGTTATGGAAGGCCAGATGTTCTACCAGGTACGGGGGCAAATCCTTTTCTCTCTACCAGATTCTGCTGTTTATCAGACGTTGGACATCGGATTTTGCGTTTTTGCTGAAGAACCTTAAGTGCCTCAATGAGGAGGAAGTTTCCATTCTTCAAATGAGTTTCAATATTTCTGGGATTCCCTCCGCTAAGTACTCCCACATTTCCGTCTCCTGGACCAAACCGCCCGTTGGTGCTTTCAAGCTGAACGTTGATGGGGCTGCACGTGGCAACCCTGGTCCTAGGGGGGGTGTCATCAGGGATCATCAGGGTCACTTCATTGCTGCTGTGTCTAATTTTTATGGCAATTGTACCAACATGGTGGCTGAGTTCAAAGCTCCGAAGGACGGCCTTGCTCTCTGCTTGCAGTTGGGTCTCCAGCTGTCGGACCTGGTGATTGAATCTGACTCTGAGATTCTGGTGAACATGTTGCGGGGTGGTCGCTACTTTGACTGGAGGCTCCGGAATGAGTGGAAGGGCGTCACGTCTCTAGTGAAGCAATCCATTTCCATATCCCATATCTACAGGGAGGTGAACTCGGTTGCTGATCGTTTGGCTAATCTTGGCGTTGACTCCCAGCAGTTCCTTACTATGTCTTCTTTTGGCGAGCTGTCCAATTTTGTTAAAGGGACTTTGTGTTTGGAAAAGGCTGGGCTACCTTATATCGGTTCTAGGCGCAAATAGTCCTCCCCTCTTGTATTCCGGTGTCTTTTAAGTTATCTAATTTTGGGTCTCCTAGGGCTCAATAATTTCCAGGTCTAAAAAAAAAAAAATTAAAGTTCAAAACCCTAAAATTTAAAATCAAAATTCTAAAATCCATGAAAATCCCAAAACAAAAATAAAATAAAAACCTCAAATAATTAAAACCCTAATTTAAAACCAGTTAATTAAACCTTAACCATAAATTTAATTAAAATCATAAAATATAAAAAAAAAGCCTAAATTAAAGTTCAAAACCCTAATTCAAAAACTTAAAATCAAAAATCGTAAAGTCCATGAAAATCCCAAAATAAAATAAAACATAACCTAAAACCCTAAATCAAAACCTAAATAAAATACTTAATTAAATCAAGTGAAAACCATTTAAATCAAAACCTAAATAAAGTCCTTAATTAAATCAAGTGAAAACTAATGAAATCTAAATTTAATCTAATCAAATCCAAAACTTAAATCAACCAAATCAAAATCAGAATTCAGATAAATCCAAAACCAAAAAATCAAAAGAAAACAATTTAATCCATTTAAAACCAAGACAAATCATTTAATTAAATTTAAATCATCAAATAGAACCTTAATCAACTTAAAATATTAAAACACAAATAATCAATCCAAATCCCCAAATCAAATCACAAATAATCAAATTAATTTTAAATTTAAATCACAAAACAAAAGAAAAAAAGAAAAACAAAACAAAACAAAACAAAACACTAAGCCCGTTTTAGCCCAATAAATGTTTAAACCAAAAAACTTTATAAAATGGATTAATATTTCCGACAAGTCTTCACTGCCGGTGACCGCAATCTCCGGTGATCAATCCCGAATTTCCCAGTGTTGAATCCTTAACCCTGCGATCACTGAACTTTCCTTCTCCATCATGTGCTCCATCCAACGGTGCTGGCCCCAGGAGGAGGAGATCGACGGTGGAGGAGGCCTCTGCCGGAGCTTAAAAGGTCCTCACCGTCGACAATTTCCAACCATCGTGAAACCTCTCCACCAGCGCGTGCAAGCCCTTTTCCTCTCGAGACCCAGAGCATGAGTGAACCCAGCGACACCTTCTCAAACCACCAGAACCCCTTTTGCTTCCAAGAGTCCACAGCTAGAGCACTACCGGGAGTCGCTTTCAGTGCCGCCGTCGACCGTCACGCCGGAGGGAACATCCCGCACGACAGGTACCGCTCTCCCCTCCTATTTCCTGATCCAATAGGCATGTAGAGTAGCTTTAGGGACCTGGATTAAGCCACGACGGTGGTCTTCCCCTTTTGCCTGCCATTGCTTTGCCACCGATGGTGGGTTTACCCCACCGGCGAGGCTTCAGGCCACTTGGCCTCAGGCGAGGCCCCTGGGTGCCTCTCCTCCTTTTCCTCTCTTCTCCTCCCCTTCTTCTCCTCTCCTCCAGTCTCTCCTTCTCTTCCCCATCTCTCTAGACCCACTCTGCTCTGGGAGACCTTCGCCGTCGATGCCAACCCAGCAGCCACCGTCGATCGCCTTCGAGAGGTGTAAGGGATTACCAGGCCTCCTCGCATCACACCATCACCTCTGGATGCTCCACTGCATCGCCATGCGCCCCGCTTGGCTGTCGCGCTGTTGGTTCTGAGCCAAGAACGCCACCCTAGCCTCCATCGCATCCTTCTCCGGCGAAATGGATGGGTAGACCACCTCAAGCCATCCCAGCCATCCACGACACCTCCGGAACCCTCCTCGCGCCTCCAAGATGCTTCCCCAACCTCTGCCCGAGCTTGGCCACCGTCAGAGCATTGCTACCGTCACGTCGTCGTCATCCGGAACACCTCGTCGGAGCGCAAGGTGGGGAGAGTGACTGGGACCACCCCAGCCCTCGTCGAAGCCACCAGAAGACTCCTCGCGCCGCTCCGGAGGTCCGCTGCCTGTCCCCACACCACTCCAATCGCCGGAGTGTCGCTGCGCTGCACCATCATCATCTTCGTCACCGTTCAGTGGACCTCGCCAGAGTGCGAGGTGGGGGGAGGGCCTCAAGTCTCCCCAGCCGTGCCCCACCTCCCGGAGACCGTCGCTGTGGCCCTCTGGAGCTTCCTCAGCTGCCGTTCATCTTTCTCCGTCGCTGGATCGCCGTTGGTGCATCGCCGGAGGGAGAGCGTCAGTGATCCTCCAGCGATCCTCGAGAGAGTTTGATTTGGGCCCAGGCCCTTTAGTTTTAGGTCCTTTGGATGTTGCGTTTAAGTCCTTTTCTTTTTTTTTAGGTCCTTATTTTTACAGTTTAGACCCTGTAATTTTAAAATGCGTTTAATTCTTTTATTTTCACTATGAATTTTGCATATGCCCCCTGAAAGTTTATTTTTTTTAATTCCTAACATATTCACGCATATTTTATCACATTTAAGCCCCTGCATCCATATTTTCTTTACAGTTAGGTCCCTTTCATTTTATTTAGGTCCTGCCCTTTTGTATTTTAGTCCCTTTTGTTTTAAAAAACTTTTAATTCTTTATTTTCTTTGTGAAATTTGCATACAATTCCCTATATCTGTGGCTTTTTTATTTTCAATGCATTCTTGAATGTTTTATCATGCTTAGGACCCTGTTTTCATATTGTTCTTGCATTTAGGTCCTGAAAAATTACATTTAAGCCCTTGAAGCATTTTAAAATGGATTTTCCCTATTAAATTGCATTCTGTATCCTTAAGTTTTTAAAAAATTACTCTAATCACCTTTAAAGTTCAATTTATATCACATTTAAGCCTTGAGTTTTTGCAATAATCCCCAAAAGTTTTTGAAAAATGGTTTTCTTTGTGAATTTTGCACATTAACCTTAATAAATTGCATAATTACACTGGTCTGCATAAAATTCCTTTTTTTTATCACTTTCTGGCCCCTGGAATTTTGTATATAAGTCCCTAGGTTCTTAATAATCATTCCTGAGTACATAAAATTTGCATATAGACCCTTAGATTAGTTGTAAATCCACCACTTAGGGTTTTACAATGTTTCCTTGCATATTCTTTGTATTTTTCACTTATTGCATTCCTTTTTTTTCCTCATTAAATTCGACTTAAGAGTCATGTTCTCACTTTGAATGGAGTTTTAGTCTCACATTTTAACCACATTTGCACCCATGTGTGAATTTTGCATTTTAGACCCTGATTGTTCAAGAAATTATCCAAGTGCAATTGTCATATCTCAGTGCCATATTGACATGGGATCCATCATCTGCATGATAATACAGAAACCGTGAATGTAGTTTTCATCCAGATTCTCATCCTTCCTGTGAATGTTGCATTTTAGTCTCCGTATTTGTCTTTTACTATGTTTATATCATGTTATTGTTTTTCCTTCATGTTTTCTTGCAAATAACACCTTCTAGGTGTTTTGCACGTATTTTGACATAGCTCAGACCATTCACCATCTTCATACTTGTATTTATCATATTTGGCCATGAAAATGATCGAATTGCCCCTGTGTCTCTAATCCAAATGTATGCACTTAGTTTTTGCACTCAGTCTTGCATGATCCCTGTTGAAGTCATCCTTTAGTACTTTTTATACATTTGGGCATTTATTCATCCATTTCATATAGTTTTTACCACATTTACGCATTAATCCTTCCTTTTAAGTGAGTTTGTGTTTCTTGTGTTTCCTTTTTCGGATTTTTCTCTACTTTGTTTTCGGAGTCTCTCGCTTTGCATTAGATTTTATTCTATTTAATCTTGAGCTTTGGATTTTTGATTTGATTTGGATTTCATCACCCGAGGGCGTACACAAACTGACCGAAAGGCCCACATTGGCCCATTTACGGACTATTTTTTCCTTTTGATTTTCACAACCTTTTTTATGATTCCTAGAACTTGGGTTGGTCCCATTTTCCATCTTTTTGACATCAATATGGTTTTCCTGAGCAATCGGTCCCAAAATGCTGTCATTTTATGTGATTTTCCTCACATGTCGTCGTTTGTCTGTTTTATGTGGATTTCTTGGCAATTTTGGCATACCATCATGCACATTCATCTAGTTTTGTCTAAGCATTCATATTAGCATGTTCAGAGCATGATCTAGGCTTAGCAAGCAATCATTCAGCCTTAGCAAGTGATTTAGGCTAGAAAGACCGAGTTTCTCAGGCGCACAAGGGTGCCTAAAACCTTCCTCGTGCGTAATAAGAATCCTTACCCATCCTCTGGTTAGCAGACATCCGACCTTCACATTTACATCTCACGCATCCGATCTTTTGTGGTTTTCCTCGTCTTTCCCTTAAAAGACTAGGTGGCGACTCCTTTTCTTTTGTTTTATCCTAGATTGTGCTTTCGCCATCTTGGCACGGCTGTGATCCCCTCCCTCTGGCGCGACTCCGCGCTAGACCCCCGGGTTGGCATGGTCACAGTAGCAAATCCAAAGTTAGGAAAATACAAGTTTTCCTTTGCTACAGTTAGTGGTATCCATTGTTGTAATGTTGATTCTTGAATTCCTATTACCTAATTCATCATAGCAATGGAAAATTGATTAATGCTAGCAATAATGTAGGTTAGAAAAATGTTTTATGTTTGAAATCGTCTTGTACCTGAATGTTCTCAATAGGATTGTTCGGACAAAATCATGGAATTCATAGTCCAATTGGTCTTCTGCCCATGCTTATTTCTTCTCCTTTTGAGTATCTGGAAAATACTTAGCAACAACCTTTTCCCTTGTTGACTTCCTCCTATTAGAGGGTGGTCAACTTTGTCTATTAATGGAATGAGGATCTTTGATGACAAGTGTTTCTATATTTTCATTCCTAATATCTGAAGTCATTGGAAATGAAAATATTGACTCTACGGAGGGAGTTAGTTTTCTGAGAGTATATGCTATATGTAGACAACCTAGTTTCTGGCCAATGTTGGCAGGTGGACCCGATAGAGAGTGCAACTGGACGACTAACTCAGACCTATCCCAATTCCCCAACTAAGCCCATAAACCTAAAACCAACCCAAAACCTCAAATTACCTTTAACTCCACTCATCTAACTAAGCCCAACACCTAAAATCCAGCCTATGTGTTCTGGCCTAATGACATGCGCGGCCCGATGGCGCAGCCCAAGCGCGTGTCAGGGCTAGGGCAGCATGACAGGCGCCACCTGGCTTGTCGCTTTCTTCGTACGACCTCGTACACGGGCACGTTACCTAAATCATAGTATCATGCACAGTAATGCCCTGGACACGGGCACGTTAACTAAATCATAGTATCATAAGCAAAATTACACTAATTACAGTAAAATTAAATACTTGTAACTAAGGTTCACCTTCAGGAAATGATGTGTGGCTAGAAGCTCCGACTCCGGCACCGGAACTCGGCTGCACACGATCTACACCTGAAAACCAAACAAAGCACGCGTGAGTGACATCTAAGTCACCCATTACACGCCTCCAAACACGCAAACAACAAAATCCAGCAACATTACTAAAACACAGCTTTTAGTTTATAAAACTTGATTTTCCTTTTTTTGAAAATTCATTTTAAAACATCATTTCCTTTTTCTTTTAAAATATCTGGAAATTGTTTCCAAAACCATATTTTTTCCCAAAACTCATCTTTCTTTTTATTGCTTGGGATTTCTTCCCAAGACCAGAACCACTTTCAAAACTCATATCTTGAGAAACTGCATTTCCTACCAGATCTAGCCTAAAACACAATACCTCTCGGGCTCAAAACCAAAATCATAAATACTGGCTGATAATTGGTTAAAGCACAATCATTACTTTATTCTAGGATTATAGGACTATTCATAAGTCCAATCCTAGCCAAACCACATTTCTTTTCATTTCTTGAACTCACATTCTTTCTTATTCATTTCCACTTTTCTTTATTGATGTTACCTTGATTAGGGGTCACCAGGCACACAAGCAGTAGGTGAGGACATCATTTCCTCTACCTCCTTGCACTACCGCAGTGAAATTCCCCGTGCAGGATGTCATCACCCTGGCCAATCGGCCTCAATCTCTTTCATATATGTACGAGGATATGTATTTATCTGACGTCCCATTGGTGACCCGAACAACTAGGTTCAATAACCTAGGCTCAGCCTACACCATCACGAGCACGGTAACCCAAACAACTAGGTTTAATGACCTAGGCTCAGCCTACACCATCTCAAGCTCGGCAACCACAGTTGTATCTGACAATTGGTTTCATTGGATACTTATACTCCTACCACATTATCGACACCGACCCCTATGGTTCCTCAACACATTATTAGAGTTTTATTTTCAAAACTCATTAAGTTTTCCTTTTTCAAAACCATTTTCATTCCATTCTCTTGGTTGCAGGAATCTTTTCCCATGCAACACCTGACCCTCTTCTGGGGTCTCAACTCAAAATCATGAAAAACCATGCTTTGAAATCATAAATTGGGTCTCATGCCCATATTTACTCAAAAACCACACATTCAATCACTTTTATTCATTATTAGGACTTCAAACCCAAAACCATTCCCAAATACACATTTGGGTTCCACGTTCCTCTATGCCATTCACATGGGGAAAACACCACTAACACATACACATTGTCCATTTAAAACCATTTTTCTTTCATTTAATATTCACACACACACACATATATATATATACATCAGGGCCAAGGTAAAATCGGCAAACCGAAAACCAAGTTCGATATACCAAAAATCCCTGGTTCGGTACACCGAACATTTTCGATGTACCAAAAATCCCTGTTTCGATCGATCAGGTGATTTCGACCAACCGAAACCAGGTATCCTGGCTTAATCTGACAGGAATTCGGTATGTCGAACCCCGTTTGGCATGCTGAATTGTCTGAAACCAGGGCACCTCCCTTGTTTCAACTAACACATTCGCCGGAACTAGGAGCCTCCAGCGGACCCCTCAGACAAGTACCATAAAATGCAAGTAAATCATGAGGTGTAGACCCTTGAGTCTACTTCAAAACCTCACAAACCATTCATCAATCCACTAACTATACAATCCACATGAAAATCACAAAGGGATGAGGCTCAAAAATAGCTACTGTAGCCTTCATCCAAAAATCTCACATAACCCTACAAATATCTATCCTAACCGTTTGATATCTATGTTTTCATGTTATTCAGCTCATTCTCATCAATTCCACTATTTTTCTACGATTTTACATGCATTTTAAACCATTTTCATGCATTTTAACCTATCAGAAGAAAAGAAGAGAACGGAGGAGAAGGAGGGGTCACGTACCTCTTCCGACGAGCCTCCCCAACTCCGACGAGCTCATCTCGCCCTCGCGAAGCCTTCTCCACCGGCGAACCACACAAACCACCACCTCTTCTGTTGCACATGGTTCTTCCTCTCCTTCTTCTCTCTCGCGTCTCAGTCCTTCCTCTTCCACTCGCCTCTCCCCCTCTCAATCTCCCCTCCTCTTTATCTGCACCTCCACCCACATGGCACTAGCCTCCCATCATGTCGGAAGAGACGGGGAGGCACGGGTCGCCGTCTCCTGTGGCACAGGTGGGGAAAGGGGAAGAAGAAGAAGACGGGATGGGGTGGCTCATGAGGGAGAAAGAGAGAAAAAGAGAGGGGAAAAGAAGGAAAGAAAAAGAAGAAAAGACAGGTGCGCAAATCGAGGCAACTATGCATCCTCAAACTAGACCCCACATTAGTTCCAAAACACAAACAAGTGCACAGAAAGCCAACCAAACTCTTACAATCACAAGAAACAACAGATTATCCATTAATAAACTATTTATACAATATTACAATTAAAAATGGATAGTCAGGCCCAAATGTCACATGCACGAAGCCCTGGTTTGTCCCCCTAGCGTGCCTGACATATCCAACCATCCAAGCCCTGCCACTAGCCTTCCATGCCCTACGCTGCTTGTCGCTGCACGCCACTTCTGCAGCACGTCGGCGAGCCATGCCTTGTCAAGCCTTGCCATCGTCGTCCCACTCCACCTACCACACCAGACGATCAACCAAAATCCCCTCGAGCTATTTCATGCTAGAGGACACCGAGGGAACTTGCGGGAGAGTTCAGTAGAGAGAACCCAGAGAGTTCAGCCGGAGCATACCTGAGACCAGCAAAACCAACACCCAAATTTCGACCAGCCTCCTCTTTTCCACCTTCGGCAAACACCCCTGGATATCCCTTAAGCACCTCGCTCACTTTTGGTTCATCTCCGGGCCCCATGGCAACCGTCTAGCCTCACGCCGGAGCTTGCCGCCTGCCGATGCTGACAGCACAACTTAGCCATCCACAGGTGACACCCAATCCTAGACCTTCAAAGGAGTAGCTAGAGTTGCTTTTCATTGCTTTTGCGTTGATTTATTTCGAGTTTTTGCTTCATACGTTGCATCCCGTTGCTTCCCCCCTTCGACAATCGGCCTACGCCAGTGTGAGGCTCCTGCCGTTGAGCACTTGGCTTGAACCGTCCTGATAGCACCTCACCTCCCCCTCATACTCCCCTGAATCGCTAAGTCAACCCCAAAGCTGTAACCTCCCGCAGAGGCTCGCTGGAGGGTGGTCGGCACTGATGTGAGCGACATAGGGTGGGGAGGAAGGTTCATTGCATTCCATTGATTCTTGAGCATTCCCTGTTGGATCGAGTGGCTTCTCTAGAGGGGAGTGAATAGAGAATTTTAATTTTTAATACTTACTATCTCAATTTTAGGTATAAGTTAGTCAATATGAAATATGTTACAAAAATAAACAAGAAACTATAGCACAATCATACAAGTTTGAGGTTAACACTAATTCATGCACATGAAGGAGATGAGAGACAATGAATACACAGGCTATTTATAGTGGTTCGGCCAAAATCCCAGCCTAGTCCACTCCTTAAGACCCTCTTGAGATTTTTCCCTTTATATGTAAAGCAATACGATACTTACTTGTGTTGGCAATCCCACCAACCCAATCCTTGCTCCTTCCACTTCTCGTTCCCCAAGAAGCTAGA
>JAMKQA010047912.1:0-11077 GCA_024699735.1 Posidonia australis | reverse complement strand
TCTGAATTGGTCTCCAGAAGAATACTACGTATGCAACTCTAAAACGGGAAAAAGTAATGGTGATTCTCATGTGACAGAGGATGGTGGGGGAGAGAGGGTAGATCTTCAATTAAACCGTGCAATCTATGGAAGGATTATATCTTTTGGAAAAGATATGGCAGAGTCATACATATCAAATTTTGAGCAGATAGATTTTCAGGGTAAATCCTTCATATTCAACAAGAAAACTGATACACACAAGTTTTGGGTTTGATACAAACTTTTCTTAAAAAACCTAGTGCCCAAAATGTAACCTAGGTAGCAAACAAAGAAGCACTCCTATTAATGTATTCTATACTGAATTACTCTATTCGAATTCGAAATTTGATATGCTTGTCTGTCAAACAATCCTTACTAAGAGAATCAGTGCCTACAATGTCAATCAGGTTTACAGTATTCAGTGGAATGCTTTGCATGCCAAATTATTATTTTACTTTCATGCTTTATTTTATTTTTTAATATATACCATCAGTGAAATTCATTGGATATTTTATGCCTCAACAATTTAGGTTTGCAACATCACTTTTGCAAAATAAACCTTCCATGCTCTGAAATATTCCAACTTAAATATCCATACTCATCACGGTACAACATGTATGGTTGTGCAAATTAGTCTTTCAGTATATGTCTTTGGACTCCTTTCAAATGCTGTGAGCATAACTATGTATGGTTGTCTTCGTAAAATTTAATTTTTCTTGTAGTGGTCAATCAAGAAGAGAATCGAACCAGTGATAGACCTACTGGAATTTCTCTAGCCACATATGGAGAAAATTATAAACCTTTTGAATTAGACTTTACCATAAACGTCTTAAGTCTAGAAGAAGAAGAGAAATTTGACATAGATAAAGACCTTTCAAGAAAAGACTTTAATTCAAAAGAAAATAAACCTAAGAAAGAATGGTTTCTCCAAAACCATAGCCAAGAAGAAAAGGCTATTATAAGAGAACAATGGTACAACCAAATGAAAGAACCTAAAAGAAATATTTGTTTCTTTCATTGGTATACAACATACCATGTTGAAATATTAAAGTCAATGCTAGAACATCTTCCTCATAGCGATCATGCAATGGATAGTAAGAAAATAACTAATGCATGGAAATTAGCCACCAAAAATGAGGAAATAGAATCTATTCACCCCCCACTTGAACAAATAAAAATAGGAAAAGAGGAAATCAAGGCAGCTCCATTTAAAAGTCTAGAACCAAATAATGACATAATAAGACAATCACATGTCGCCCAAATAGTAGAACAAAATAACTTTACAAATATCCATCTTCAAACTATAGGAAAACAAACATAACGTATAGAGAACTATTTAAATGAAATAAAAGGACATACACCACAAACTAAAACAACTCTAAATAAATCACCAGCCATTATAATACCCATTACATGAAAGAAGAATTCAAATTGGGAATAAAGAACCCATAAAAATAAATGAAAATGATGAATTTGCACAAGAACTCACATCCAGATTACAAAATTTGTCCCTAAACGTAATACAAGAATCAGACGAAGGAGAATCCTCAGAAAAGGATCTTATAGATACCCTTAATAAGGTTTATTCTACTTCAAAAATATATTATAGACGACCAACACCTGCAGACATCCAATTTGAAGATGATATCCCAATCTGTGATCACTTTGATGGCTGATCCATTGTTGAATGGAACCTTAATCGATATAGCAAATATCAGATTCATTAATTACTCCATCAAATGTTGATTTACGCCACAGCTTGTAAATCACACAATAACACTAAAAAAGGTATTGTTGAAGCCATAGTTGCTTCCTTTTCAGGATAACTACGGAACTGGTGGGATCATTATCTATTAGAAGTAGACAGGCAAAAAATTCTTAATGCCACAAAAACAGATGAATTAGGAAGATCCATAAAAACTGAAAATAGTGAGGTCATTCCTGATATGATTTACACATTAATAATTAATATTTACAAACATTTTGTTGGTGATACCAACAAAACTTTTGAGAAAAATAGGGAGCAACTTATGAACCTAAGGTGCTCGACCCTAACATATTTTAAATGGTATATAGACGTTTTCCTATCTAGAGTATTTCAGTTAGCTGATTGTAATAATGCAATCTAGAAAGAAAATTTTGTCTCTCGCATGCCCCCTTTATTTGCTGAAAAAGTTAGGGAATCCCTTAGACAACATCATAATAACACTCTTCTATACGATCAAATCTCTTATGGAGAATTAATCAGACTGGCTTAGCCCTCTGTAATGACTTAAAACTTAAAGGTCAAATGAAAAAACAAAGATTATTATGACGAAAAGAACTAAGAGATTTCTTTTACCAATTTGGAGTCGAAAATCCTAAATTAATATCAAGAAAAACTAAAAATCATAAAGAGAAGAATTTTCATAAAAATGAAAGAAAAGAAAGGAAAATATATTAGAAAAATAGGACTAAAAAGCTTAAAGGCAAGAATAAATCAAAAGAACAACTTAGAAAAACCCCAACCTGCTACAAGTGCAACAAAAGAGGACACTATGCTAATAAGTGTTTTGAAAGAAATATTAAAAGAAAAATTAATGAATTATTATTATAATCAAAAGAATTCAATAAAGAAGAAATAAACAATATAATAAATGAATTACATCTCAATTTAGAAGAATCAGATGAGTCTACTTCTGATTATGACGAAGAATGTGATTGTTGTGAAATAGACAGCAGTAGTAGAGGATTTGAAGATGAACTCAATGTTTTAAGCTCACAAGAACAATTTATTCTCGAAACAATAGATGCAATTGAAGACCCAAAGGAAAGAAGTGAACAAATAAACAAATATCTCAACCTATTAAAAGAAGAACCTAAAAAGGAAAATTGGTAAGAGAAGAATACTACTCTTTTGATCAGGTTCTAGAAAGAATAAAACCAGGCAAAATGATTGAAAGGCCCTCTACTTTAGAAGAATTAAAAAAGGAACAAAATAAAATGAAACTAGAAATTCAACATATAAAACAAAGAATAAGTAAGTTGGAATTTCAAAATGAATCAATTCCTGATGAAAACTTCGAAGAAGGAGAAACATCAAAAACTCAAGATGATAAATTCATTAATTCTATCGAAAGATATATTAAACAAAAATGACTTAGTAAAGTTATTTTGAAGATCATAATTCATAGGAGGATATATCATTCATCATCTAGCCTTGATAGATTCAGGGGCTGATGTAAATTACATTAGGGAAGGAATAGTACCCTCCAAATACTTTGTTAAAACCATAAAATAAACTCTTAATGGTGACCATCTTCAAGTAAGATACAAAAATCCTGAAGCTCATATTTGCATTCAAGGTATGTGTATTAAAACCTCTTTTATTCTAATTAAAAATCTAAACCGAGGGTTGATATTAGGCACACCATTCATTAACCTCCTAAAACCATTCAAGGTTGATGATATAAGAATACACTCATGTATACAAGGGAAAAATATAACCCTAAAATTCGATAAACAACTAGAAGTTTCTTTTATTCAAGAATTAAAGAATGCTATTGAATACAAGGAAAAGTTTGTTTGTGATATTTCTGAAGAAATAGAAACCCCAAAGATCACCAAAAAAATAAATGATAAATCATTTCAAGAAAAAATAAAAGACTTTCAAAGAAAATCAGAAAACAAAGTTTGTTCTTACTTAGCCACAGCCTTCTAGCATAGAAAGAAGCATGAAGTTAACCTACCCTATATAAATGAATTTGATGAAGAAAAATTCCTACCAAGGCAAGACCTATCCAGATGAACCAGACTCTTAGAAATTTGTAAAAAAGAGATAAATGAGCTCCAAGATAAAAGTCTTACCAGACCAAGTTCTTCCTCATGGAGTTGTGCAGCTTTCTATATAGAAAATGATGCAGAAATCGAAATAGGTGTAACAAGGTTAGTAATTAATTATAAACCACTTAACAAAATCCTTCGTTGGAATAGGTATCCCATTCCAAACAAGTAAGACTTAATTAGAAGAACTTAATTAGAAGAATCCAAGGTTTTAAATTATTTTCTAAGTTTGACATGAAGTCAGGATTTTGGCAGATCCAGATTAAAGAAGAAGATAGATATAAAACTGCCTTTACCGTCCTATTTGGGCATTTTAAATGGAATGTTGTGCCATTTGGTTTCAAAAATGCACCTTCTGAATTCTAGAAGATAATTAATGAAATCTTTAATCCTTATACAACTTTTAGTATTGTATATATTGATGATGTACTAATCTTTTGTCAAGATGTTGATCAACACTGGAAACATCTTAAAGTATTCTTGTCCATAATTAAACATAATGGATTAGTTATATCATCAAACAAAATAAAACTATTTCAAACCTCAACCTAATTTTTAGGATTCAAAATTGAGAAGGAAACATATCACCTATAAATAGGGTAATAAATTTTGCTAACAAATTTGCAAATGAAATAAAGGATAACAAATAACTACAAAGTTTTTTGGGATGTTTAAATTATGTCTTAGACTCCTAAAAAAGGCTCCTCCAAAATGGACAACTCAATAGATGGAGGCAATAAAAAGAATAAAGGAAAGGGTAAAAACTCTACCCTGTCTCAATATCGTAAATATAGAGACAGATGCTTCAAATAAAGGTTATGGTGGAATTTTATAACAAAAAATAAATGATAAAGAGCAAGTAGTAAGATATACATCCGATATGTGGAATGAAACCCAGAAAAATTATTCCACTATTAACAAAAATCCTTACAATAATTTTAACAATTACTAAGTTCCTGGAGGATTTATTAAACCAAAAATTCCTCTTAAAATAAATTGTCAATCAGCAAAGTATGCCCTTGAAACGGGTGTCAAGAACCTGACAGCAGAACAAATCTCTGCCAGATGGCAAACAATCCTTTCAATATTTGATTTTGAAATAGAATTTATTAATGAAAATCAAAATTATCTCTCTGACTTTTTATCTCATGAATTTTTGCAGGAAAATGACCTCTAATTTAAGAGTCCAAAAAACAACATCTAAAGAAAAAGAAGTAATAATAGGCTATCCAACTGATAGATAGAGAGGTACTCCAAGAAAAACTTTGTTTCTTATAGTAGAAACTCAAAAAGATAATAAAGAAACCATGTCAATAGATAACATGGTTAAAAGCCCATATATTGAAAATATGTGGATCATATTGTTATCCTATGAACCAGTGATTTAAGTATTGAAGCCAGCACGTTGGCAACAAAGTACTTCCTAGAAGGATATTATCATATCCCTTCAATGCAAGGAAAACCCACAAATATTATGAGAAAATACTTCTTGAAACAGGAAGTTCTAAAATTCAACATAATTTCAAAGGATCCAGAAACAGAGAAGAATATGTCATCTCTATAATTATGATCGAAAAAGTCATTTCGTTAGAAGACTGGGTTCATACACAAGACCTAAATCATTTTAAAAAAATTTATAACCTAAATTTTTCAAGTCTAAAATGTTATAATTACTGGAATTATCAAGATGTATGGGAAAAAACCCTTCTTATCCAAAACAACCAGATGAAGCATTCCTAGTTTATCTAATTTATTAACTAATTTGAAAAACCAAATTGGTTTATTCTAACTTTTTGGGAAAAATATGAGCCAATTAAAGAAATCCTATCCGAATAAATTAGCAAGTCAGTTCAAAATGAAGCTGACCTCTTACAATTATTTGAAAAATTCGGAATTCCATGGATTATGAAATGGGATTGGCGTAAAACCATTCAACCTTTTCTTAAACTTTATCTTGACCGATGTATATTGGTAAAATAGTGGGATAAATTTGATATCTTTCAAAAAAAACCATCCCAAATATGATAAATCAATCACAAATTATGATCTCTCAATTACAAAGATTTGCCTAATTAAACCAGGAATTAACCAAAAATTTCCAGGCAAGCCATCCACAAGCAACAATACTACAGTTAAAACTGATGGTGTTCAAAGAACTTTACAAAATCATGTCTCCGCCCAAGACAGAACATGACTCGACGTCATCTTTTACTCCTCATTTCACTAGTATACTCATGAATGAAGATGACTATTATAGAATTAAAGATTTTCCGTTTGATGACGAGGCCCTACATAACATGGACACCTAACCCTTATTAACAAACGACGCCGTGTCCCGCCAAATTCAAAAGAGGCGATAGTGCATTCAAAAACAAAAGGCAAGAAGAAAATGCATCTTGCAAAAGTAAAGGCACTTAATTTAGTGCACTTATGAAAAAGCACATGAAGACATTCACATGACCATGTGGCACATCAAGAAAGCAAAAGATAGTGGCACACTCAAGAAAATAAAAGCTAAGGCATGGCGTAGTGGCAAAGCTAAAAGAATGGCGTAGTAGCGCACTCGAAAAGCTAAAATGGCACATGTGAAGGCACTTGAAAGAAAAGTGTATGAAGACGACAAACAAGCACACTCATAAAAGGCAAAACACTTATGCAAAAGCTACACGCACTAATGAAAAGCTAAAGAAAAACACATGACACACCCATCAGAAGGAAGAAAAAAAGATGACGCACTAAGAAAACCCTAAGGTCAAGGTAGGCGTTGCATTCCCCATATAAGGAGGATATACGCAAGAGATCAAGGCATCGATAGCCATCAGCTTGAGTAGTCCAGTAAAGAAGTAGAGAGTCCTTGTAATATTTGAGTGTATAAAATTTGAGCGTATGTGTAGAGTTTGTGCAAGAAAGCTCTATAAGTCTGATTTTATTCTTTTCTCTGTATATAAAGTTTCAGTTAATATAAATTTTTGCTTTATTAATATTGTCTCTTTTCATATTAAACTATATAAATTTCAATAGTCTTCGTAAGTTTAAAATATATAATTTTATCCTATAAAAAAAAGGAGAGAGAATAATATTAATAATAATAATAAATTTAATTTTTGTTTATTCTTATATTAAATTACATAAAGTTCAAATACTTTTAGGGTGCTTCTAAGGTGTGTGTGTGTGTGTGTGTGTGTATACATATATATATCTATATATATATATATATATATATATATATATATGTATGTATGTATGTATGTATGTATATGTGTGTGTTTATATATATGTATATAAACTTTAATTCTAAAAGAAAATCCTTGTGCTTTCTACATTCATTGTTTTGCTCATCAGTTTCAGTTGATACTTGTAGCAATTGCAAAAAATCATGTTGGAGTTGTTTCATTCTATGATATAATTTCCATGGTAATAAATAGGGGTGGACACCTAAACCGTCCAAATCGGTTAACCAAACCAAACCATTTGTAGTGGTTCAATTCGGTTTTTCAAATTCAGTGGTTTGGTTTGATTTGGAATATCTCCAAACCCAACCTTATGGTTCAGTTTGTGGTTTCAAGGACGGTTTAACCGAACAGAACCAAACCCAATATAAACTATATATGTTAATATGTATATTAAATATTTAAAAGAATATAATTATGTATCTTTTAGAACCATAGCTCAACTCATAGTCATTCTTATGTATCTTTTACTATGTTGTTTTTTTAACTGATTGTTATTGGAAGTCAAATAAAAACGTTTTTGGTTATTCTTATGTATCTTTTAATTACCAAGTTGTTTTATATTTGATACTTGCAGTCGATAAGCTTCACTACTGTAATTCTATCATAACATGATACATGGGAATTTCATATTACTAGTAATCGTGATTTCTATTTAAATTTCGCAGTATTAGATGTGGTTATTGTCATTTTATCTTATATCTAGTTGTATTCTTTTTTTTTTTACTATCAATATTTTTTTTTCCTATATGTTTTATTAAATAATTAAACCACAAACTGAACCGAGTCAAACCAATTTTGAATGATTCGGTTTCAATAGATAAAATGGTTCAGTTTGATTTGAAAATTGTTCAAATCGAATTATATGGTTTGGTTTGTGGTTTTGTCTTAAATCGAACCGAACCAAACCATGCCCACTCCTAGTAATGAATTGTGTTGGAGGTTAATGCAAGCGTCGTGATAGTCTTAGGGTTAAAGAAGTTGAAAGAGTGGTTAAAGAAATTGAATATGGGGAAGCTAAAAGTATCAAAGGTGAAAATCAAGAATTTCAAGTCAAAAGAGCAGGGCGTTCACATGATGCTGTTTTAGTGAATTTAACTCATATGTTTTCATCAATTGTAAATGTTTTTCTAATCCTTAAAATTGATGGTGAAGATGCAAAGATAAAGAGACAAACAAATATCTATCTGAACTTTATGCAGACATTTAATTTTGTCTTTATGTTGCACTTGATGAAAATAATTTTAGGAATTACATGTAATTTGTTAGATGCATTATAAAGAAAGAATCAAGATATCATAAATGCTATTAATTTATTGAAAGTTTATTGAAGGCAATTAAATTCATTGAGAAATGATGACAATGAATGAGAGTCTTTGCTTTTAAAAGTATGTTCATTTTGTAAAAAACACAATATAGAAGTTAAAAGCGTGGACATAATTTTTCAAGAGTAAGGGAAATCACAACGTAGCCAAGAAGCGAAGATGAATATTCATCATTTTCGATTTGATATTTTCAATACTGTGATTAATTTGTTAATCAATGAACTCAATGATCGTTTTAACGAGAGAAGTACAGAGTTACTTCTATGTGTTGCATGTCTTGATCCAAGTGATAATTTTGCCTTTTTTGATAAAGAGAAGTTGATTAAATTTACAAAAGTTTATCCTTCTGATTTTTGTAGCAAAGAATTTGATAAACTTGAGAATCAGCTTGATACATATATAATAGATGTCCATAGTAATTCTAGATTTGCCAATGTGAAAGACATTTCTGGACTTACTCAGAAAGTTGTGGAATTAAAGATGAATCGTGTTTATTTTCTTATATATCAACTTTTGAAGTTAGCATTACTATTTTCCATTGCTATTGCTTCTATGGAAAGAGTATTCTTTACAATGAGTATCATAAAAACTCGCTTGCATGATAGAATAGAAAATAGTTTCATGAATGATTGTTTAATTACTTACATTGAGTGGGATGTAGTCGATGAGATCAACAATATGATCATTATGAAGCGACTTCAGAATATGTGATCTCGTCATGAAACTTTGTATTGTAAGTATTATTTTTATTGTTATTTTTAATTTTAATATAATGTATGATTTTTTATTTAATATATTTTTTTATCATTATATTTTTATATGACCCACCCGTCAAGATTTCCTAGCTTCGCCTCTGATATAAACAACAGTAGTGACGAGTTTGGTGATGGAATCACTAAATATATCAATGTTCTTAACATGCAAGAATAGTTTATTCTAGAAATCATCGACGTCATAAAAGACTTTAAAGATAAAATAGAATAATTAAGCAAATACCTAAGCCATCTTAAAGAACTCAAGAAAGGAAAACTAGTAAAAGAGGAGTATTACGCTTTTCATTAGATCCTTAACAAACTAAAATCAAATAAGTCAATAGCAAAATCTTCTACAATTAAAGAGTTAAAAAGAGAGCAAAATAAGATGAAACAAGAAATCCAATTCTTAAAACAATGAATAGGAGTTATAGACGAAACTATACTTGAGAACAATTTTGAAATAGCAGAAATTAAAGGACCTAGAAGACAAATTTATTAATTCAATTGGAAAATACATTAGACAAAAATGGTAAAGTAAAATTTTATAGGAAATCAAAGGTGATAATATTGCCCAATATATAACTCTAATCGACTTTGAAATAGATGTTAACTGTATTAAAGAAGGAATAATATCTTTAAAATATTTTGTTAAAACTATTCATAACACAAATGTAGCTAATGGAAGCCATTTACAGGTTATATATACATATATATACAAGGAGTTGTATAGCTGTTAAAACAAATACGACGAAAGCCTGTGACAGAATAGAATGGGGTTTTTTAGGATATACTCTATCTTTGTTAAGTTTTTCTAATGATATTATTGAACTTATCATGTAATGTGTGACTACTTCAACCTTTTCCATTCCTTTTGAGGGAAATGTAGACTCTGGAGGTTTAAGACATAGTTATCCTTTTTCTCCTTTTATTATTATTATTATTTGTAATGAAATGTTGTCTAGAGTTGTACTAAATAAAGTTCATAGGGGTTCTTTCAAGTGTTTTTCATTTACTATGGGTCGTGCTGAATCCACGTGTTAGGCTCCCGTAGGTCCGTAGAATAGGTACATTTTAGCCCGCAAATGAGGATTAGGTCGGACCGAACCGGGCTGAGTCGACCTAGAAATTAACAAAAAAAAGAAGGGGCCCATGAGTCCAAAATAAAAAAAATATTTTAAAGTTCCTCAAGAATATTACTATGCAATGATGTACAACGTCTTTTGTATTTTTTTTCTTTTTTATGTATTTTTTATTTTTTTAATGCATTAATTTTTTTTTTTATTAATAACAAATTTTAATTTTAAAATTTAAAATTTGGCCCAATGTACCGGATCGGCCCAACTTGGCCCATCGACAGGCCGTGGGTCTTGTCGGGCCCATGGTCTGTTAAAAGAGACTCGACCTGGCCTGGTCCAGCCTACGGGTTGGCCCGGCATGGTCCAAGTCTAGGTGGGCCTTTACTTTTTTGGACCGGGTCGACCCAACTCGACTCACATTCCATGACTAAGGGTGATAGACGTCAGGAACACGTCACAAAGGATAAACGACAATAAAGGAAGGTACATGACGTTTTTAAGATGATTTTAGAATGAAATAGAATGAAATGAAAAAACAGATTCGAAAGAAATTCCAACATTTAGCACAAAAAAGAGAGGATGGAATCAAATTTATACTGAGGATGGAACGCAAGGCACATTCCCATTCTCCCTTCTCCCTTCTCCCGCAACAGAGTCCTTCTCCCTCCTTCCTCCGTCGCGTCCTCCGTACGCCGTCGGTCCCAAACCCTCCCGCCCCCTTTCGCCCCAAACCCGCAACAGCTCCCTTCTCCCGCAACAGCCCCCATCTCCCGCAACCTCCCGCCCCCTTTCGCCCCAAACCCTCCCCCGCAACCTCCTGCAGCAGATCTCCCTCCCTTCTCCCGCAACAG
>JAMKQA010047911.1:0-11133 GCA_024699735.1 Posidonia australis | reverse complement strand
CACGGTATGCCGTTTTCAGTTCATCTTAGATTTTTGCGGAGTTTCGATTTACATTCCGATTTGTGCTGAAACGGTCTGCCGCTCTTGATGCCGGTATGCCGTTTTTGATTTCATGATAAGACACTTTATATCTTTTCAAGTTATAATATTTATGAAAATATACACAAGTAAATAATCATCAAAACTAATGTAATATTTCTAACAACTCCAGGCAAGACCAGAGGATGAGAGGAATGGCTTGATTCTTGCCTCTAGAGGAAGGAAAACATTCCTCTCCACGTCCCCAAGCATCCTGGAGTCCATAGCCACCATTCCAATGCCTCCAGGGTCCCTTTCTTCCACGACGCCGTTGCCGGAGTCATGTCGACGGTGAAGGGAGGTGGGGGGCCAACTCCGTCCGTCGAGCACCAGATTAGAACCGTTAGATCTCTCCTCCTTCCTCTTTTCTTGTTTCTAGGGTGCTTTGATGCTAGATCAGGGGTCGGGATGCCTCGCAAGGGCATCCCAGACAGTCGTCGACGGCGAGGACCCATCGTCGGCGACCGTCGTGTTTCTTTTAAAAAAATTAAAAAATAAAGTTTTCTTTTGAATAATTATCTGATACTTTTATTTTCTTACAAATAGGTCCTTTTTTCTTACATTTAGGCCCCTACACAAAATTTTTAATCATTTTAATAATGTTTGCTTTGCAATATTGCAATGTGACCCCTGTACTTTCTTGTTAATGTTTTCCAGGCTTGAAAATTTGGTATAAACCCTCTGAGATTTTTTTCATACATTAAAGTCTAGCATTTTTGCATAAAAAACCCTGACCTTTACTAAAACTGTTCTGAACTCATATTTTTCTAGCATAATTACAAAGTGAACCCTGGGAATTTAAATATATACTCAGATGTGTTCAAAAATTGCATTTTAGCCCTTGAATTTCCCTGATTTCACACAGAATGCATGTTTTCTATGGTAAATTTCCATAATAGTCCCTGAACTTCCTAGATTTCAAACTTAAGATCTTATTCTTGCACATTTAACCTTAAATTCCTTCAGAATTGCATTAAATACATGTTTTACTAGCAAAATTGCACATTAAACCCTAGGAAACTTGAATTTGACCAAAATTACACAGTTTTGCACATTTAACCCCTAATTTCTTCAAAATTACATAAAATGTGTTTTCCCATGTATTTTTGTTGATTTAGCCTTAGAATTTCAGCCTTCATTTAGAATTTGTGAATTTTGTAC
This sequence comes from Posidonia australis, assembly GCA_024699735.1. Classification (NCBI taxonomy): domain Eukaryota; kingdom Viridiplantae; phylum Streptophyta; class Magnoliopsida; order Alismatales; family Posidoniaceae; genus Posidonia; species Posidonia australis. The sequence goes on along the minus strand of JAMKQA010047911.1, from coordinate 9,894 downwards.
AAAAGCCCCTGGAATTTACATTTTTTACTCACACATGCATTTTGTACATTTTGTTTCCCTTTTCATGCATATTTTCTCATGTCTTCTTTCTCGCATTATGCACACACTTTTGACTTGTTTCAAACTCAATTTTCACATTGTTTCCCGGATTTCATCCGACTTTTACGATTTTGATTTGATTTGGATTTCCATCGCCCAAGGGCGTACATTAACAGGCTTGATAATACCGACATTTACCTGAATGAGGATTATTTTCACCAATTTGATTTTCTCGGATTTCTTCGAGTTTCCGCTGATTTGCGTAACACTTTTTGAGTATTCTCGATTTTCACGATTTTCCTCATCGCCCGCGAACGTATAGTAAAGTGGCATTTTTAATGCCTACATTTGTCCCTTGGATTATCATTTGTTTTCTTTATTCACTTCCTTTCTTTGATTTGGCATGTTTTCGCAGTCATCTTTAGCATGTGCATTCAGAATAAGCAAGCATACACACAATAGACCACTAGCAAGCAGGAAACCTAGAAGGACCGATTTCTTCGAGTGCATGGGGGTGCTTAACCCCTTCCCCATGCATAAAAAGAATCCTTACCCTTTCTCTGGCCCGCATTGATTTGTGCACTACATCCATTAGGCACGGAGCATGCACATGTTTTCTTCGCCTTGATTTCTTTCGGTTTTTTCCTTTGTGTTTGGTTTTCCTCGTCTTTCCATTAAAAGACTAAGTGTAACGATGCTGGCGACAGCCTCGTGCGTGGTGCGAAAGACCAAATGCACGAGGACCAGCGAAGTCACGGCAAAACAATAAAAAAACAATGATAAAATGTGGGAGTCGCCACCTAGTCTAGTTAAAAAACGGGAGACGAGGAAAATCGTTTTAAAACATCAAAACTATGCAATAAAATCATTAGAAAAGGTCAATCATGAACCAAAAAATGGGTAAGGATCCCTATTATGCATGAGGAAGGTGTTAAGCACCTCGTGTGCCCGAGAAATCGGTCTTTCATGGGTTTCTCGTTTACTTATATGAAATGTTGACTTTTCAACCCTTTTTTGTACACCCAAAGGCGATATGCAATGTGACGCTATATGCAAGTAGTGCCTTATGCTAAACATGGGTAAAAGGACTACGGGGTGTGCCTTAATGCCTTGAAAGATCACTCAAGGTATGGATCGAATACCGGTTCAAAGATATTGCATGGATATAACCACAGATCCAGCAATATTAAGTGACTAACGTCCTTGCTTTACTACATGCAAAACCTAAGCTCTCATGCATAAAATAGGATGAAAACAGACTGGAGTCTTCTTGATATGTCCAGGAGAAAACCCAAAGGAAACCAGAAGCAAAGCAAAGTCAAGAACCATGCTAGATATCACGCCAAAGTTCACTGTTGGTGCACTGAAAACAGGTAGGTGTGCCTGTTTGGTGCACCAGACTGGTGCTCTAGTCTGGTGCGCCACCTATGTGCTCTACTAAGGTGTGCCAGTAATGTGTGCCACTAAAATGAGACCCACAAATTGTAGATCAGACAGTAAGCTAGACTAATATGCCATGCGATATAAAATCTTGCTAATATGCTCAAGACCATCTGAATATGTACTCCAGACCTCTAGATAACCTTTTCACTTATGGATTCATCCTGTTTCCATCAGTCATAACGGAAGGAGTGAAACCAAGATGCCATAATATGGGACTTGTGCTCAAGGGAAATAAGCCTCACACAAGGCCACAAAAAACTCCTATCTTGATAAAAGCTAAAGAGTTTCAGCCATGCTACATGGTTCTGAATCATGGACTGATGCATAAGAACTCTCTAAACAAGAGTCCTGGAAGGCAACCAGTTCACCAGACCCCAAGTGGCAAGCCAAATGCACTAGATGCAAAACTAATGCAAATAGGGTTATTATATGCTGAAATTATGCAAGAATGAACATGGTATATCAGGGATCAAACATCAGAAAGATTATAGTCCAAAACAATCAGAGAGGCATGCAAATCATGATGCAAAATAGGCTACTTGCACCGTGTGACCAGGATGGTGCGCCAGTTATGTGCAACAACCTGGTGCGCCAGGTTGGTGCACTCCAAATACTCTGTTACAGACTGCGATCTGATTTCAGAGCCTGGGCCAAATGCGTGCAAGTAATTACATGATTGATAATTCAGATCATTATTTTAAGTGCCAGGGAACATAATCATATCAAATAATCAAATCTAGAACATTCATTTCATTCTCTCTTTATCTATGCATATTCATGGGTTCACAAGGACTGCAACTACCTATGTTTTTTTATGATGCATGGGAGTATCCTGGTTGACTTAAATAGCATGGAAACATGATATGAAATGCAAAGGGTACATGACAAACAAATATTGAACAGAACTTCATGAAAAAAACATCATAAGCCTTAAACTAAGCAAAAAGGTGCAAGTGAACATTCACATAGCAAAGAGTGCAAGCAAATATCAACATAGCAAAGAGTGCAAGTATCATCAACATCAAAACACTATATTAACTAAGTTTGCAGTGTGTGCTCCATTCAAAGTGTCATACAAAGACTACATGGAAGTGAAAAGGGACATCCCTATGGTGTACTCCCTGGGTGGCTCGAGGTGACTTCTCCTTGGTGCTTCGGATACAGCTAGGGGTGCTCAGGGATGCAAGGGAGTGCTCTGAAAGTAGGGGTGCTGGTTGCCAAGAGTGGGTGAATTGCCAAGAGAGCTAAAATGTTTCTTATGGATGGCCTTTTAAAGAGAATGAAGATGTAAAGCCTTGGGATGCCAAAAGCCTCGGAAATCAACAGTCTGACGTAGATTCATAGAGGAATATTCGCAGGGGAAGGTTACAAGCACAGAAGATGGAAGGCCAACAGCCAGCACCCTGAAAAGTGACTATGCACCAGCTTGGTGCTCCACATTGGTGCGCCAGCTTGGTGCTCCACATTGGTGCGCCAGCTTGGTGCTCCAATCTGGTGCGCCATGATGGTGCTCCATATTAGTGCTCCACATCTAGCTGCCTGAATTATTAATCGGACCATGGGTTTGTTATAAGCTTAGGGTAACCAAGATACTAGATAAAGTTTAAATGAGGTTAGGCTTGCCGTATTCAAAGCAACATCTTCTGGAGAGTTCACCTACGAGCCGTCTCAAAATCGGGGTGTCTATAGGTGCCCCTCCCTGAGCGAGGTCGAGGGACGAAGGGAACCGAGACTGACGCTCAAGGTTGACAGGATACCCCCATTTTGAGGCTACGGAGAAGTAATGTTTGCTATAAGTACTAGGTCACTTATCTGGTGGATGCACCGAAAGTCATGACTTGTTGCCAAATGCAAAATGCAACTAGAATGCATGTGAATGCTGAGTCAAATGCTGAGAATGTGATGCCAATGCAAAATACAAATGCAAGAGCTGATGCTAATGTTGCACATACAAGAATGGGTGTTGAAAGCAGATGCAATGTTGATGCCAATGCTGAAGCAATACTGCGAAAATTAAAGAAATCCCGCACATTGGGACATGACAAGTTGTCGGACTCATCAACCAGATTATTAAGGTTATCAACCTGTGAAGACGGGATACGACAAGTCAACCAAGTTTTGTCAACCCGATCGCCAGACAATTTGACGATTGTCAACCAAGTAGTTGGGGATACCAACCCAAAGAAAAGGGCATGATAAAACATAATATTTGTCGAGCAAGATAGGCGGCCCTGTCCGCACAAACCTAGGACGAGCAAAGGGAATTCGTGCCTGCGAAGATTTAGGAAAAGGAAGGGAATAGACCTTGGCCGCCCAGTCAAAGGTCGACTTCGACCGCCCGGTAAAAAGTCAAGGAAAAGGATCTCACGTCCGCGAAAATCCAAGGAAAAGGATAAGGACCTTGACCGCCCGGTCAAAGGTCGACTTTGATCGTCTGGTCAAAAGTCAAGGAAAAGGATCTTGCACCCACAAAAATTCAAGGAAAAGGAAAAGATAAGACCTCGACCGCCCGGTCAAAGATCGACTTTGACCGCCCGGTCAAAAGTCAAGCAAAAGGATTTTGCACCTGCGAAAATCCAAGGAAAAAAAATGACCTCGACCGCTCAGTCAAAGGTCGACTTTGACCGTCGGATCAAAAGTCAAACAAAAGTATTTCGCGCCCGTGAAAATCCAGGGAAAAGGAAAAGATATGACCTTGACCACCCGGTGAAAAGTCGACTTTGACCGCCCGGTCAAAAGTCAAGCAAAAGGATTTCACGCCTGCGAAAATCCAAGGAAAAGGAACATAAAATCAGAATCTCCTCCACCCAAAGTGAGAATCTAAAAAGAAAAGCGATAATCCCTGGATTGTCCCCTAGGAAGGAAGTAGGCCCTGATTGCGCATCGAAGGGCAAAATGGTAATTGTGCTTACTACTGGCTTTGTGGCACAAAAACTTGTAATCTTGCTGAGATGCATGTGAAACATCCTCTGAAAGGACCTTGCTACGGTTTTCAATCTAATGTGGCAATGTTTGCCGGTTTTGCAAAAAGTTAGGACCTATTTGCAATTTTCCAAAACTTGAGGGCTTTACTGCAAATTTCTCTGATATGACAAATTTCTGTTAAACTGCTGCTGAGCTATCAATCTCGAAGTTCTGCTGAGTATTTGCAAATGTCTACCTCAAACATGACTTCACACACCCTCCGTGGGTTATTCTACAAATTTCATAATCTTAAGGGGTTTTCTGCAAATTACCCCATCTGGTGAACTTTTTGAGGCTCAGTGTTTACTTTTCTTGACCCCTTACATTTTGCTCTTTAAATGCAAGCTGTGAAGTGCTGGGGGGCCGAAACGTAATTTTCATGGTCATTTTGCATTTTGGACCTTGGACATTAAACTATTTGCACCGTTGGTACATGACGGGGCCCACTAAATAACTGTCATAACTGCCAAGTCACAGACTGTGTTTCATTTTGCTATTGCAGACTACAACCTGATGGCCTTTTCCATTTCTTCATCTTTTTTATTCTCCTCCCTTCTTTCTTTATTTCCCTTTTCACATACTTAATTCATTATTCCCCTTCATTACTTACTTCCTCATTTATTTCTTCCTTCTTATTCACTCATTTCCTGTGCCCCTTCTTCTTCCTCCCCATTTTTCCCAACACAAGAGACAAAACCCATCTCCTTCTCTCTCTCTCATCTCCTCATCTTCTCCCAACGAAATCTCCTTCTCTCCCTCTCTTCTCCTCAAAGTCGGCAGCGATTGCCCTTGGTGGTGCGTCGGTGAGGTGATCGAGGGTAGTGCGGTAGCTAGGCGCGGCGACTAGGTGCGGCGGAGGCTCTGCTCGATGGCCAATGGCTCTCCTCAAAGTCGGCAGCGATTAATCGAACCCTCCGGGACTGGCTGGAGAGAGGCTCACCGGTGGAGGTATCCCCGATCTCCCCTTTTGTGTATTTTTGCTCCATTTTTATTTTTTTTTTGCTTCTTGCTGGATGGCCGACGGGGCATGGGTGGCTTCGACAGTTGGGGCTCGACGGTTCAAACCGTCGATGGCTGCTGTGGGCTGAGGGGTGTGGCACGCGTGGTGGCTACTTCGGCGGTGGGTTATGGCGGGCTGGCCGTGGCGGTGGTTTGAGCCGTCGGCGACGGAAGATCCCTTCCGTCGATGGTGAGGGGTGGTTGTGCGGGCATTGGGCTGTGAGGTGGTGCGCGCGTGGTGGTTACACTGGCGGGCTATGGGTCATGAATGGACGGTTTGGTCGTGGGATTTGGGGCACTCCAGTGGGTGGCCGTGAGATGACAAGTGGTCGTGAGATGGTTACTCCGACGTTGGGTTCCGGCAGTTGGTGGCCATGGAGGTGGTGTATGATGGTGGAGATGGTTTTTTTTGTGGGTTGGCCAGGGTGGTCGGTGAGTTGCTGGCATGCACAAGAAATGTTGTAAATTTATGAGCAAAATGATCTTAACTTGTTGTATATCCTTGATAATGCTACCTATGCCATTATTTTGCCATAATTAAAGCAATATCTCATTGTCATTGTTATACGTGAACTCATTTTTATCAAATCATACCTTAACAACAATAATGAAGCTCAATAACAAATGACAGGAAGAATGTCCATATTTTCACTTAACAGTAATAGGAATGTTTCACTGCCATGTGTAAAAGCAACAATGACTAAACTCTCATATTTTCATGTAACTACCCTTTCTTCAATGATGGGCCCCACTTTGCAATATTGGGCTATACTTACATCTCATATAATTTGCGCTTTTCTAAAGGAACCGCTGGAACCAAAATGCACATCACACCCTTTTATTCTGCCAATGACTGCACGCTCGATAAATATACCTAATAATCAACACTTATACTGCCATGTTTTACCTTGAGGCTTGCGCTTTGCTATGTTTGGATATACTGTATTTATCTTGCTTGACTCTGCTATCTAAATCTTGGTTTGACCCTCGCCTCCGTACAGGATGACCCAGTTCCCGAGGGGGAGAGCCCACAGCTTCCTCGAGACACACATTCTAGTTCTCGTCCACGGCGACAGGGTAGCTCCTCGAGGTCTCGGGCTTCTAGCAGTTCGACCACTGTTATCCCCATCGAGGTAAGCTGATCTGGAATAACTTGTGCATGTGATAAAAATTTGCCATCTTTATTAACAAATGTGCTTTCAGGAGTCTAGCAACTTCGCAGGGCGACTGCTTAGCGGCGATCAAATTTGTGAGAGCCTAGATTTCGAGTTAACTACTTTATTCCTTCTTTAGCATGTCTTGGCTCTGACACTACTATTTTTCTGATCCTGTATTTACTTTGCTATTGCTGTTTTAGGTTGGCGATGCTAACCGGGTGATGCAGTGCCATTGGGCTCCTATGCTTGATCATTTCCACCGTTTACCCGAGTTTCTACAAGACTTCTTGCTCCACCAGTCCCCCTTTGGTGGTTTACTTCGCATCCCAGCCATTCATGGTTACTACAACTTTTTCCAAGCTTTAGTGGAGAGATGGAGGTTTTAGACACATACCTTCCACTTTCCATTCAGAGAGCTGACTGTATTACCTGACCAGTGGGCCTTGCTGACGGGCCTTCCATTCGGCGACGAACCGATCATTGGCGAGACCACCCACGGGATGCACTGGCTCCTGCGCACTTAGGCCGTGTTCCTCCAAAGCCACCTAGGGGGAAACACATGATTACAGTGGGATGGCTTAGAGAGTGGGACCAGTTCTGGCCCAACTCAGAGCTGGGTAGCGACGAGGCAGACTTCGTACTCAGGCATTTCTTGCTAGATCTGTTAGCCATGATTTTCTACGACTCCTCGGCTTACTGCATTCAAGCAGATTGGCTAGCATACCTGACCAACTTGGAGTACCTAGATCATTATGACTAGGCCGGGGCTAGCTACACCTGGCTGATCTACCGGCTGGATAATGTAGCTAGGTTGGGTCGCCTGTCTCATGTGGGATTATACCCCCTGCTCACTGTAAGTATTTTACTTTCTTTTTGCAAAAAATTCTTTCTTGATGATAGTTGATAATTAAACTTTCCTTCTGCTTGCTTTTGCTAGTGTTGGGCCATGGAACATATTACACGGGGACACTGTTTTGGCCGCCTCCGCGATGAGCCTCTTCCCCTCCCTCACCAATGGGTTGAGCCTGACCATCGGGTTGCTGTAGGGGTCTATAGCTATGAGTCCTACCGATATCTGCTGGATTTGGTAGAGTTCGAAGACGTAAGTTTTTAAATTCGGAATTTTATTTTCTGCATGTCCATATTTGCCTACATTGCTTATTGTCTATTATTGCAAACAGGTGCACCTACGCCCATTCTCAAGATATGACGACTTTAACTGGGCACCTCTGAACTCTGGCCGTGTTCTGAGAGACAAATAAGTGAAGTTCTACTGTATGAAAAAGTCAGCCTACTTCCTCCCAGGGCGCGTGAGGCACCAATTTCTAAATGAATTCTGCATTCCTGCCCCTCCTCCTTCAGACATGGATCTCCCGGTCCCGTCTCGTGCCACTGCTAGGAGTCAGCACACCGCTGCTGTAGCTTCTCAGGACAGACATATTCTTCGAGAAGTCAACTACACGGATTATTTAGCTTGGTACAGGTGGGTCGGGAAACCCTACCATTTTGAGGAGGCCGTGCGCGATAGTCAGTGCGGAATGTGGTATGCCTCCAACTGGGCCAAGGTAAAGTATTATAATTTCTGCTTGAATAATTCATTTCATATAAAAGGACAGATCTGACATTTGTCTTACTTCCACAGGGCTTTGAGGAGCAGTTTGCCCCTTTTTATGAGGATATTAGGTGAAAAAGGGTATGTGCCTTTATTTTATTTATAAATCACCTTATTTTCCTCATAAATTCACCTGACATGCTTGCAAATTCGCAGGAACTACGCTAACGGAATATCATCTGGGTACCCTCCCCTTTTTTTATTTTTTTACTTTCCTTTAACAGCATATTTGCCATTGTTATAAATCTAACATTCTTTTGAGAATTTTCCAGCAAGACTATCCAGCTAATGAGGTGAACGCGGCCAGTAGTGGAGAATTCATCTTAGAAGTGTCTGAAGTGGACCGTTCTGACACATAGGTTTTGCAGAGGGTCCTGAGTTCTTATGCACGTTCCCAGTCTGCTGCTGCTGCCCAATATTCACGTCGGATCACCCGATGAGGGGCTCGACTCCTAGCCAAGAGCTTCCAGGAGGCATCATCTAACGAAGAGGAGTCAGACGAGGAGTAGTTGTTCCTTCTTGTTCCGTCTCTTTTTGTTTGCCAGTCTTTGTACAAATGATGCAACTTGTATTTTGAACCATGTAACTTGTGTTTTAAGAGTTCATGAATGCAAATCTGACTTCGGAATGCAACCCTCTTCTTGGGTACCTGTCTGTGTGTGAAATGTATACTTTCATGCAGGTTTCAAGAAATGGCGCTGATTTGGGCGAGCTTAATATTTTAGGGGAGGTTCTGCCCAATGTCAACTAGGTGGTGCGCCAGCTATGTGCGCCACCTTGGTGCGCCACTTTGGTGCGCCACCTTGGTGCTCCCCGCAAAATCGCTAGTTTGCCTTCCTTTTCTGCTACAACCCCTTACTTTTTCCTATATAACTTCACATTCCCCAACGAAATCCGTCGCCTCTTCTATTGTAAAAACCTCTCACAAGCCTTCAATCTTCCTTGAAGCTCTATCTTTGCTCTTCTGGTGCCGACCACGCTCTCTCCCCCATTGCAAGGGTATGTGATCTCGCCCATTTTCTTTGATGTGATATAAAAAAAACATGATGATTCTTTGAGATGATTTTATATATGCATAAATCCCCTTGTTGTTTCTCCCATTTGATCTTGTTGTTTATACTCCCTCACATCTTGCTACATGGAAGAAAATACATATATCGTTTTTTATCAAATCATGTGAAGGGATGTTTTGATTTCTCTTATTCTCGGGCTTTGCACGCATTTCTCATATTTTGCCAAAAGAGAAAAGGCTACATAGGCTGATTTTCCATTACGCCTTAGATTTGCAAAAGACAAAATAAATCATATGCACATTTTCATATCTTGAAAAGGGAAGTACTGCATGTTCTGGTTTCTATTTTCTTTTCTATTTTAGATTTATAATCTCATTTGATCCTCCCCACCATGAGAATTTGCTTTGCCAAATCACTTTTTGTCTGCATTATTCCAGCCATATCTTGACTCAATACTATTTCCACAGGGATACCCAACCATGGTGACACCGAGGTACTACTTGTAGGATCGGATAGCTCCTCTAGAGGGGGGGTGAATAGAGAATTAACACTTTTTAATTACTTAGATTGGTTTTTACAGATTAATGAAAAATTGCATACAAGGAGATTATTTAACACGTATAAACAAGCTTAACTACTCAAGCAATCGATATAACATACAAGAAGA
>JAMKQA010047910.1:0-11957 GCA_024699735.1 Posidonia australis | reverse complement strand
TCAGAATGAAACCTTAAAACATTTAAGGCATAACTCCTCAAAACTCACGAAATTCACACAATCTAGCATGATCCTTACACATACACATCATTTAACTCATTTCCATCATTCCTACTATTTTTCTACAATTTCGCATGCATTTCCCTCGATTTTTCATGCTGTTAACCTACTATTAACAAAACGCTAAACGGAAGGAGGGGAAAGGATCGCGTACCTGACTCAGGCCTCTGGCTACCCTTGCCACACTCCGGCAAGCCTCGACAAACTCCGGTGAACCTCCTCTACCAGTGGAACACCACGAGTAGCTGGCACCACCTCCTCCCAGCTCGCGCGCCTCTGCTCCCTTTCTTCTCTTCCTTTCCTTTCTCGCTGTGCTCTCCCTCTGCCCACTCCTGCCTTCCTCTCTTATTTCCGCCACCACTCGCTTGGCACCGGTCACCCATCCCGTCGGATGAGATGGGGAGGCACGGGCCTCCGTTGCTGGTGGCACTAGTGGAAGAAGAGAAAGAAGAAGACGAAGAATGGGTGGAAGGGCGTGGCTCGTGAGAGAAAAAGACGGAGAAAAAGGAAGAAAAGAAAAGAGGAAAGAACGGCACGCAAAACAAGGCAACTGTGCATCCTCAAATCGGACTCCACATGGATCCCAAATCACAAGCAGATGCACAGAAAGCCAACCACAATCACACACAACCAAGAAACAACAGATTATCCATTAATAAACCATTATACAATATTGCAAATAATTACATGGTTTATAATAAAAATGGATAATCAGGCCCAGATGTCACACTACATCTGCATCATTGCTCTAGCATTGCATCACATTCACATTAGCATTGTGTTGACTTGCGCCAATCCCCAGTGAAGCTAAGCACGCGCATTTGCAGTCCAACAGTGTCTTCACATCCATATGCATCATCTACATCAGCATTGCGTGAAATTGCACGTGTCCCCAGTAGAGTTTCACACACATCAACACCAGCATTAGCACACATGTTTTCCGCATTGTGGTTGCACTTGTTTTTGCATCTCTGCACTTGTGTTTCCACTGTTGTTTTCTCTCTTGTGTTTTGTGCATTGCTTTGGCATCTACATATACATTTTGGCAACAAGTCACAACTTTCGGTGTATCCACCGAATAAGTGGCTCATGCCAACAGCAAACTCTACCCTCCCATAGGTTGCCAAGTGGTGTGTCTTTTGTCAACCTTGAGCATCGATCTCGGTTCCATTTGTCCCTCGACTTCACTTAGGGAGGGACTTCTATAGACACCCCACTCTAACAGCCACTCACTGGTGGAATTCTCAAAGGAGCGCATTGCTAGCAATGAGGCATTTTCTCCACACTAGAGCCCATTTCACACCTTTAAACCAACCCAAAACATTCAATCGACCTTAAACCCTAGTAAAACCACTAGCCCTAGAAGCCCAAGCCTATTTGATGGTCTAGCAATCAAGTAACAGGCTCAGATTCTAGCCAATAGGGTTTACAACGGGTCTAGCGCACCTAGTTGGTGGTCCTGACTGGCAATCCTAGATGGTTAACCAAATTGGTGAGCCCTTTTAGAGAACTGAAACGGCGACACCAGGCAACACGAAACTAGACATGGAGCCCTGTATCAGTAATTAATCTGCAGAGGTTTGTATGATCTTCTCACCCCTTGGACCACCAATTCTCTTCTTCCCATTGGTTGGCATGGATCTAGGGGTGCTCCATGAACTTCCTGGACCATCATACCCCTCTTCCTAACTAAAATTCCAATCAAATCCACTTGATTTAATCAAAACCCCAAATCATTAACTTACATTTGAATCCAACGACCAACCCTCTTCCTTTCCTTTATAAAATGGTAACCCACATCCAATGAGCTCTCCCTCTTGGCCCTCTTGGCTTTCTTGGCCATCACTAGGCCCAACCTTGAGCACACACCTAGCAGACCCATCTCCAACCCCAGTTCCGACCACCAAGCACAATTCTAACCAGCATCCCATACTTTTTGGCCATCCAGTAAGCACTGCAGCTTCCTTGGCGCTCTGCATCAATTGCCTTGCCCACCAACATCTCCTAGCCTTTTCGGCAGAGGCTCCTCCTCTAGCCGAAGCCCCTAGCACAATTAATTGGCCATCCACCATCGTCAATAACCTTCGTTGCTGGCTGAAACTGTCCACCCCATCCAACCACTGAAACGCCACATCCGAACCCACATTACCACACTGAACCTCACCTTGAGATCACCATAGTCCTCCACAACCACCTCCATCACCATCGAGCCTCTGCAGCCTAGGGAAATGCCACTGCGAGTCGCCCGCCAGAGGACAACCAATCACCTCCACAAGTACCTCTCCTCCTGTTAGGTGTGTATAGTCTGTTTGTCCTTGTTTTTATTACTGCATTGTCTTGTACTCTACATGTTTACTTGAATTTTCCTCATTTTATCCGTTAAACATCCACTACATCCTCATCGCTAATGATGGGTTCAAACGGCTCGAAAATGGTCGACGGCCTGTGAGCTTGTTTGCAATCCCTTCCGGTGCATCATCACCTTCCTCTCTATTCTCCAAACCTTCCTAGATGGTCACTTGACTGTCCCTACTACCTGCATGGCCGGTCAAGCTCGTGGCTGTCGGCAAGACTCGATGAAGACAGGGATCGTTTGCATTGCATCCATTCCCATTCATTTTGCATCCATGCATCCCCACCAAGCTCCCACAGTCCCCAGGAAGCACTAGAACACCACGCTGGAGCCCATGGCTTGAGTTTGCAGACCTCCTCATCGACGGAACTCAACCGATGATGAGGTGGGTTGGTAGGAGCCATCACACATTCACACTTGCATCTGAGCTCCTAGATATGTTCCCCTGCATCCATACATGCTTCTCCATGTATAGCATCAATGTTTACACCTCTACATTTTTATTTGGTGCGATGAGAAGCTTGCTGGTTTTTTCAACAACTGTCCTAGTGAATCTCGATAGTGTGCCTAGTTAGTGCAACTTGTTAGTGCCACTTGCTAGCATAGGCTCCTAGTGGGACTAGTCGGCACGAATCGTCGGTGCGACCCACAATTTGTAGTTCAGGCCCTTGAGCTAAGCACCATTCATTCCTCTGATCTGTTTTCTTTTGTTTACCACTCACCTACATCTCTTAGCCTGCATTGCATGGTTTTCCCTCATGATTTTCAACATCCTACATCTAATCAGGGTGATGATGTTTTCTATGTGGACTTCTTTTGACCGCTGGTCCAAAACTCACATAGCACGACTGAGTACTAGATTGCATTGTTTTCTGCCCATTCATCTCATTCATATAAGCATGGTATGTTAACATTCATTCATCTTAGACTTAGCCGGCATGCACGATCATTTGCATTGGTGACACACAAATGAGTGAATGACCAAGAAAAACCGATTTCTCGAGCGTGTGGGGGTGCTTAACACCTTCCCCACACGTAACAGGAATCCTTACCCTTTCTTTGGCTCACCATGACCAATGTGTTGCATCTATTTGGTACAGAGCATGCACACGTTCATTTGCATCTTTTTCTTGCATTTTTATACATTCAATTTTCCTCATCTTTCCGGTTAAAAAGATTAAGTGGCGACTCCCTTTTTTCCTTATCCATCTTTGCTTTTCCTTGGTATTTTCAAGTCGAGTATCCTTCCTCGGATTCACCATCGTCGTCGTGACCTTATTAGTTTCTTCGTGTGCCCTTGTTCACATAAGGAGTTTCAGTTCTGGCATGGTCACTTTATCAATCACGGTATTGTGTCGAAATCATGAATGATGAAACTACAAAGATGTTAATAACTTTGTATGTGATAGTGCCAATAGTTGAACTATTTGTCAGGACACTATCGTTAATGTGTATCTCCCACAACCTGTAGTCGACTCATACACTAGAATGCTTGACTTCGTACATGGTTCGACCAGTTTTATAGATGCCAACACAAATATAATACCAAGCTATGTGAGATGCACTCTTAGAATGGATACTAACACGTCTCTGGTAGAAAACCATTTGACGTCTCAACATAATCGTTGGTAATATATCTTTACTACAATAATTTTTTTTTACTATTAATATCTTATTTATTTTTTCATGTTTGTAGAGTTATTACTTATCGCTGTAGGTGCCCTAACTACACTAATGAATACCATCCATATGAGTTTGGTGGTGCCTCTTATGATGATGTTAGACCTTCTAAACAAGCTCCTTAAAATGTTGGTTGAACTACAAATCAAAAGTTGTCGTTGGATGAGCATGAGTTTGATGATGAAGAAATCAAAAATGATGACAACTATAACCAAGGAAAATTTGACACAAAGCCATGAGAGTAGGCTATGCTAACAATCCAAGCGCGAAAAGTAGATGAAGGGATCGAAAATTGAAAATGCATGGAAAATAAAAGTTGCCACCTAATCTATTTAAAATTCAAAAAGACTAGGAAAATCATGGTAAAATGAAGGAAAACTAAGAAAAGACACCAAGAAAACAATAGATAAAGTGGTGATCGCAATCAAAGACTGGTTAAGTATCCCGCAATGCATAAGGAAGGTTTTAAGCACCCCCATGCACCTGAAACTTAAGTTTCAATCTCTTAATTTGGAGGTGATGATTGTGTTGATGTTGTGGGCTATGGAGTGGATGGTTGTGTTTGGGCGGTGTGGTGATAGCAATGATGAGATGAATGGTGGACTGCAGTGGTGGTTGTTGGGTTGGTTTGTGGCAAGTGGCGAGGTAGACTGGTTGGAGATGATTGTGGCTAGAGATGGTGGTGGATGGAGGTGGTGGATGTGTGTTTGTCATAGGCTATGGAGTGAGTGGCTGTGTTTGGGTAGTGTGATGATCGCAATGATGAGATGAATGGTGGACTACGATGGTAGTTATTGGGTTGCTTTGTCGCAAATGGAGAGGTAGAATAGCCAGAGATGGTGATGGCGTGGTGTCTATGGTGGCTGTTTGGAGGAGTGTTGTGAGTGGAGAAGGGTGGAGACTGTTGTAGTAGTGGTGAAGGTGGTGAGGAGGTGGCTAGTGTTGGGTTAAATCTAGCAATATATTTGAGCCAATATAAAATCAATTAAAGTATTGTAGACTATTTTCTGATTAGGCTCATTATAGTGATTTATTTGGATTTTTGGATTGAACCAATTAGCATCTTAAGTGATGTGGGTTAATATGTGTAGAGATCATTAGGACATTTCTCCATTTGTTCATGAGTCGAATTGGAAATGTGCAATATTATAGTTTTCTATAAATTAAGGTCATGGTCCCCAAACCTTAACTTTAGCCTCCCTTTTCTCTCATCTCCATCTTGAGAAAGAGTAAGACTAGATATGAGATATAGGAGCATGGATTTCTACATGGATTCAGGTATGCTTTCACACGTGATCATATATATATTTTTTGTGATGAATATGATGTGATTAGATCTTGAAAATGATTTTTACATGGATTTAGGTATGCTTCCGCACATGATCATATATATATATATTGTAATGAATATGATATGATTAGATCTTGAAAAGCACATTTTAATATATAAAATTCGTGTAATTTTTGAGATATAAATTTAACAAGTGGTATTAGAGCAAATCATGTCATTTCATTATGAAATGTTAAGTTTTTGGACTAAATCATGTTGAAAATCATTAGTGTTTTCCTTTCTCTTGTTGTTTCATGCATGAACAACCCTGATATTGTGTTTTTATATAACAAAATCATAAAAATATGACTTAATATCAATATCGATTTTCGACTGTAGTCAAATTGGGCCATTTTGACTCCTCCTTGGCGTCGGAGGTTCTAATGCCGCCGTCTCCCCTCTTGCTGCATGTTTTTGCAGTCAGTTAGGGCTTCTAATTTTTTCAAGTATTCAGATCTAGATTGAATCCATTTAATTATCCAATTAGTTATTTTGTGATAATTGCATAGTAGCCCCTGTTATTTTGTGATAATCATCTAAGGTATATGATTTACTGGAAAACCCATAGAATTTTATAATTTTTATTTAGTTCTATGTTCTATGAATTTTACTATTTAGTCCTTGAACTTTGGCATTTTTTCCAAAATGTCTTCGCATGGTTAACATCTTGTTTATGTTAGAATTAATTTTTACTTTAAGTTAATTGAATTTCAGTTTCCATGTCTTAAGGTTTAATAGTTAGACCTTGACCTTTAGTTGCAAATAAATTCATTATCCGTGATCAATGATAAATTGTCTTCTATTTAAGAATAGATTGTTCAAAGCAACATCTTACCAAAGTAGGCTCTCTTGCCTAGGTTCGTCATTTTGAGATAGAAAGATGTAAGTGTACTTGAGATTCATGTGGATAGTAATTGTCCCAAAGGAAGGTTACTATTTAACCGAATATCAAGTACACCTATGAAATAAATATGTGACGATTATATGGTTGTGCCATGTGAATAACTAGTCGGTCCAAAGGAAGATTTGTTACTTGATAGGCTAATTGTCAAAATTTGATTACTACAATGAAGAGTACCACTTGCAAGTTGACATTTCTACCCAAAGGCTAAATGTAGATGTTGCGCTAGGTATCTTAAGATAGGCCCCACCATTAGTTGAATTTATTTGTTTGTTTCTTTATTATTAAAGATTAATATGATTCTCATCGGACTAACTACTCTTTTGGTCTTTGAATTATTTCTGTATTTATTCAATAAATGCATTAGCTTCCATTAGTGCCAACATAAACTCAATTCCAATACTTATTGGCGTAAATTTCAAATATTGGAAAGAGAATGTTATGATAGTTCTAGGGTGTATGGATTTTGATTTAGCCCTAAGGATGGAACAATCTCTTACTTTAGAGTCTGACAGTTTGGCTGAGGCAAAGAAAACTTATAAAAAGTGGGAGCATTCTAATAGGTTAAGTCTGATGATTATTAGGCACGCCATTCCAGAAACTTTTCGGGGTACCATGTCTGAAGAGACTACTACTAGAGAGTTTCTCAATGACCTTGAGAAACGATTTGCCAAGAATGAAATGACAGAAACTAGTACGTTATTGACAAATTTGGTTTCTATAAGGTACAAGGCAAAGGGAAGCATAAAGGAGTACATTTTTGAGATATCTAGCGTTGCCTCAAAACTAAAAGCACTTAAGTTAGAGCTATCAAAAGACTTACTCGTGCATTTAGTTTTGTTCTCTCTTCCATAGTAATTCAACCAATTCAAGATCAATTATAACTGTCAAAAAGAGAAATGAACTCTTAATGAGCTCATTCTCATTATGTGCAAGAAAAAGAAAGACTAAACCAAGATAAGACAAAGAGTGCTCATCTAACCTCCACCTCTAAGGACAAAAGTAAAAGGAAATTACAGACCAATGAAGTTGCAGTAGTTTCACCCAAGAAGTCATAGAGGTAGATTGAATTTACCTGTCATTTTTGCAAGAAGAGTGGGCACAAGAAGAATGATTATACCAAGTATCACGCATGATGTGCTAAGAAAAGTATATCTTTTGCTTTGATTTGTTCTAAAGTTAATATAGCTTCTGTACCTCGACATACTTGATGAATAGATTCTAGTGCAACTACTCACATAAGTGTGTCTATGTAGAGCTACCTAAGTTGTAAGGCACCAAGTAATGGCAAAAGACACATCTTTGTGGGTGATGGCGATAAAGTTGAAGTCGAAGCTATTGGTCATTATAGTTTGTTATTACAAATTGATTATTATTTAGATTTAAAAGAGACATATGGTGTGCCATCTTTTAAATGGAATTTGATTTCTATTTCTATATTGGACAAATCTAATTATTCCTATCTTCAAGGAAATGGAAAATTGAGTCTTTTCAGAATTCTAATCTTATTATTACTGGTTCTTTGATAAATAATGACTATTTATATATGCTTAATACAATAGCATCTTATAATGAATCCTTGCACACTACATCTCAAGGTACAAAGTGATAGTCAAATGAGGATTCTGATTTGTTACGGTATAAGCGTTTAGGACAGATTTCTAAACAACGAATTGAAAGGCTTGTGTCAGACAGAATTCTTCTCTCTCTTAA
This sequence comes from Posidonia australis, assembly GCA_024699735.1. Taxonomy (NCBI): domain Eukaryota; kingdom Viridiplantae; phylum Streptophyta; class Magnoliopsida; order Alismatales; family Posidoniaceae; genus Posidonia; species Posidonia australis. The sequence goes on along the minus strand of JAMKQA010047910.1, from coordinate 3,920 downwards.
CTTAGTAGATTTCCAAATTTGCATTGAGTGTATTAAAGGAAAACAAACTAATATTAGATTATTAGGTACCAATAGATGTTCAGACATCTTAAAACTAATACATACGGACATTTGTGGACCGTTCCTTACGACATCTTGGAATGATCAACAATACTTTATTATGTTCATAAATGACTATTCATGTTATGGCTATCTATATCTTATTCATGAAAAAACACAGGCCTTGCATGTGTTTAAACATGTAGACACCTCAATTTTATAGTCACTTGGTAGCAAGCTCCTTTGGAAGATGCTCTGGTTGCAACCACCACCCCTAAACCCTAACTCTACTAAAATCCTAAACCCTCAAGCCCATTTGAGCCCACACAAACCCACTCTAATCTAATCAAAGCAAAAACTAGTAATTAAGACATCAAAACTAAATAAAATTCATTTAAAACACTTAAAATCCTAATTAATTAAGTAAAACCCTAATTAAAACCAAAATTAAGAAAAATCCACTTAAAACCCTAATTAATCAAGTGAAAACACTAATTAAGGCCAAAATTAAACAAAATCCACTTAAAATCCTAATTAATCAAGTGAAAACCCTAATTAAAGTCGAAATCAAATAAAATTCATTAAAACCACTTTAATCCACATAAATTCAAGGGAAAAACCAAAATTAAACTTAAAACCCTAAAAAAAACCCTAAACTCACTTAATTAAGTTAAAAACCCAAATTTAAACCCAAAATTTTAATTAAAATCCAAAAAACCCTAATTAAACTAAAAACCATGATTAAAACCCAAAAAAAACTAATTAAACTAAAAACCATGATTAAAATCTAAAAACCCTAATTTAAACCAAAAATTCTAATTAAAATCCAAAACCCTAAAAAACCCTTAAAATAATTAAAATCCAAATTTGAAGTCAACTAATTAAAGTTTAAATCACAAAATCAAAAGAACTTAATTGAAACCACAAAAAACCTAAGTTAAATAAAACTTTAAAATCCCAAACCCTAATCACATAAACCCTAAAAGATAAACAATAATCCTAAAAAAAAAATTAATCTAAAATCATGTAATTAATACTTAAATTAAAATCACAAAATCAAAACTTAATCAAGATCATAAACTTAATTAAAAACCTAAAACCAAAAATCAAAATCTAAAACCAAAATATCAAAACCCTAAAAAACCTAAAACCAAAATCAAACCTAGAAAACAATAACAAAACAAAAAGCCCAAGGTCAGGCCCGTTAAGCCCAAGCCACATTCAATTTAAAACTAAGGAAACAAAAAAAATAATGCTACAGTGCTTCATCCTCCCCACACCCACTCTTCTTCTCCACGAAAATCCAACCACCAGCCACGATCACCAGCAACCTCCCGTCTGCCACCTCCTTTTAAAGCCTAAAAAAACCGACGAAGGAGGGAGGCTCGGAGGAATTGAATGGAGAGAGGTGAGAGACCACGATCGCAAGAGGGACAAATGGAGAGCCTGAGACCACCCCTCGAATCCCCAAAGAAGCCCAGCCAATTCTCAGAGCCTGAGACCACCTCCACCAGGCTTTTCCCGCAATCCAGGACCCCAGCCAACGTCGCTAGAGCATCATCCCAAAGCACCGCTGTCGAGCCTCGCTGAAGGACAACCAGACCATTCCCAGGTATTTCTTTCCCTTTTAGCTTTGATTCAGCATCCCTAGGTCCGTAGAGTCCTCCCTTAGTCTTCTATTTGTGTTTCGCCAGAGACAACTCCTCCTGTGCGTCGTCGCCTCCTCCTCTGCTGGTGGGTTTACCTCTACCGGCGAGGCCATAGGCCTCCCGAGACAGGTAAGGCCCCTGAGGCCTTTTCCCCCTTTTCCTCCTCCTCCTCTCTAAGCCACGTCGCTCAGGAGAGACTTCCTTGGCTTTCCCTGGCCAGGGGAAGCGTCGCCGCTGCCCTGCAATCGTCAACCACCACCGTTGAACCCACTAAGTGGGTGAAGAGTCCTGCCAACACCCCGTCAAAGTTGTCGCCACTGGAAGCTCCCCTACGGCCCTTCGAAGGTCCTCCGGTCTCCGCTGGATCGCCTCCGCTGCTGCAGCACCTCCCTCCCCCCCGGTCGATAAGGCATCTCGCCGAAGCCTGCGACGGGGAGAGCGCCCTATGCCGTTCCAACCTCACCCGCAACTTCCCACAGCCTCACCGTGCCACCCCGGAGGTCCTCTAGCCCACGCCACATCGTCTCAGTGCTTGCACTGCCTCCAGACACCTCTTCGTCATCTTCTCCGATGCTAGTGACCACTCACTGGAGTCAGAGGTGGGGGAGGCACCTCAGGCCACTCCAGCCCCATCCGATGCGTCAGAGATCCCCATTGTGCATCTCTCTAGCTTCTTCGGCCACCACCACTACCTTCCCACCGCCACAGCGCCGTTGGAGGCTCGTCGGAGTTCACGCCGGAGTGGGAGCGCTGGCGATTAGTCGGTGATCTTCGAAACAACTAGATTTAAGGTTTTTTTTTTAAATTTTTGCTAATTACGTGCAGGTCCTGGCCACCATTACATTTAGGTCCCTAGAGTTTCTTTTTAGGTCCTCAGGTCTTGCATCCATGTCCTTTTGTCTTACATCCAGGTCCTTTGTTATTGCCTTTAGGTCCCTTTTCCATTTCAATTTGGTCCAGCATTTTTGTATTCAAGCCCTTATAAATTTAAATAACTTTTGTTTCTTTATTCTGTTTCTGTAAATATTGCATCATGTTCCCTGAATTTTCTTATTTTCATTTTCTATTTTGTAAGAATTTATTTTATTACAGTTATGTCCCAGAAAGCATGTTTCTTTTATAATTAAGTCCTAGAGTTTTTCATTTTGCCCCTAGAGTTCTTTGAAAAGAATTTTTTTTGTACAATTTGCATTCAAAACCTTAAAGTTATTTATAATTACACTGATCATATAAAAAAAACTTAATTTTTATCATATTTTGGTCCTGAAATCTTGCATGTTAGCTCCTAAACTCCATCCATAGTGTTTCTAGACAAAAATATTTATACCTAGGCCCCTGAATTTTTTCTTAAATCATTAATGATGGTTTTAATTGCATTTTAAATCACATTTTAATATGTTTCCCATTTATTGATCACATGTGCACGTAAAATCATCACCTGAATAAAGTTTTCATCAAAAAACCTTGTTTGCAATATAAATGAATATCTAATTTCACATTTTTATCAGATTTGCACTCCATGTGGGAATTTTGCATAGTAGACCCTGAATTTTCAAGAAATTACCAAAAGTATAATTTTCACACATGGCACACCACAGAGTCACTTTTTCTTTAAATCCTACATCCTAACATTAAGATAAGACTTTTTGAGTACATTTTAACCATGATCTTTCCCTTTTTGTGAATTTTGCACATTAGACTTTGAGTTTTTAGAAAATTATCTAGGTGCAATTCTCATACATCTCAGTGCCACATTTTCCTTTGATCCTTCGGCTCCAGTGCATCGGAGAGGACTCGCCCCATGCACTCGTTAAATACGTAGGGGAGGAAGTCGCAGTGCACTTGCCCACCAACCTCTGGCATGCACACACCAGCTAGTCTTCGACCATCCTTGCCGCACACAACTCAATTGCCAGCTCCAAGGCACAAACCAATGACTCCCCACACCAAACACACAACCACCAGTCACATCAAACGGCCCATGAACATGGGCCCCAAGAGGACCTACACCCGAGCCCACAAGTACAGTGCCATAATGCACAGTGTCAACCATGTATAGGAACTGTAGACACCTCATTTTTTACCAATTTTGCAGGATGAGGATCTGGTGGCTGAGTTTGGACCCTAGTTGAGCCCATTTGGGCCCACAAAACCTCATTAGGCCATTTAATTCATGGAAACCCAATTGGGCCCATGAAGGCCCACTTAGCCCCATTTGGGCCCATGAAGGCC
>JAMKQA010047909.1:0-10452 GCA_024699735.1 Posidonia australis | reverse complement strand
CGGCCCAATGGTCGAGTCGCCACTGCACCACCGGAGCAAACCGCTGCACCATTGAAGCAAACCGCTGCAAACACCGGAGCATCCATGCAACGCAGGTACACCTCCTCCCTTCTTGTGCATGCTCGTGTATCCTTCCAAGTCCTGTGATGCCCTCCGCATGCATGCATCCCTGTAGAGTGACCAACAATCCCTACCTCCGGTCCGAGCCCAGCCATGGCGCCGTCGACTGTCCTCCGTCCCTCTACGTCCGAGAACACATGGCCTTCCCCTTTGTGCACCACCACCCCACGGATCCTAGGGACAGATCCTGTATGCAGAGAGAGAGAGGGAGAGGGAGACCTTGCACCCTAGATAAGGAAACTCGAATAGTAGTCGTCCTCCTCACGGACTTGACCAACCATCGCATGACCCAACCCCCTCACAGCCATCCACCCCCCTCTCAGGCCATCCCGCAACCCACGACAACCGTCCTCCTGCTGTCCACGAACCCAACTCCAGCCACACCCCACGGCCATCCACAACCACTACGTCCAGCACCCATGTATGAGAGGGAGAGAGAGATAGGAGGAAACCTTGGCCTGTAGCTCCGTCCCACGACAACCGTCCTCCTCGCCTGTCCTCCTCCTCCTTCCCACGACACACACTAACACCAGCACCGCCTGTCACCACCACATTCTGTACCCATGCGAGAGAGAGAGGGAAAGAAAGGCATTTCGGTAATCCCCATGCATAAGAGAGGAAAAGAGAGAGAGAGGGAGAGGGAGAGGAGCAGCCCATTCAGTAAAACCACACCCACGTCTCACAAAACCCTGGTCCATACAAAAAAAGAGAGACAGAGAGCAAGAATGAGAGAGAGAGAGACCAACCCAACGCCAAAATCCTAGACCCCAAGCACAGAAGAGAGAAAGGGTGAGAAAAGAAACCAGATCTATAGCCCTAGGATAACCCATGCATGCGAGATGAGGAAGATGACCTCCAGTCGCCCTACTGAGGGGCGACTAGACTCGTCGCCAAACCCATAGGCAACTAGGTCAGGCGCCTTTCATACAGGCCACTATTAATCCTAGAACTTTTTTCTTTGTAGGCTTTGTTTTTTATTGCTTGTGTTTGCTTGTAGTAGCAATCTAAATACATAAAATCGAGAATTTTCATGTCCATTGTTATTTTTTTTAACGGTTTCTAGGGTTGTTTTCTGTCCACCAATAGGGTGGAAACTAATTACTTGACAACAAGGTTTAGCTCCTTAAGGTTCTCTATCTGATTTGACCAACTTAGTAGAGCAAATCCGGGTCGGTGCAAGTCGCTTACCCATACTCTGTCTCAGTTGTGATTATCATTTTGGGGGAACTTCAGGTGTCCTAGGGACATATTTCAGACTTCATCGTTCTCCCTAAGTCTATAACAAGCCTTAGTAGAAACTTGATATCTTGCTATTTCGTGTTTATTTATTGCTTTATGGTTTGCTAAGACCAACCCGTATGGATAGAATCTTGGGTTGCGGGCCCTTCTTTAGAGAGACAAACTCGTAGCCTAAGCCCTCTTGGTGGTTCCTAATGAAGCTCAAAGAGTAGTACCAAAGAGCCTAAATCCCATTGAGTGACCCTAGAACCCTTGAAACATATTGCGCCCCTGCCATAGGAATCCATATGATTGAGCGAGCCCAGATTAATCAATTCATTAAATTAATATCTGAACTCATTAAAATCGACGTTTTCTCTAAAACATAATTGCTTAATTAGGCTTGTTTGACGTTTGATCTGTCCAGTATAGATCTGGGCCAATTGACCAGTCTGGGGCACATGTCACCAAACTAAGCGGTGACGCCTCTCATCGCCCAGTAGGGTAGCGACGAGATCTGACGCCGCACAGGTAGGCGACGAAAGAGAATGGCTCTGTTTGACATGTTTGTTGAATGACGTGTGTTCTGAGCCTATTGACATCTTGCTTATACCTCTACCTGACCTTGCATATTATCTGTTTGAGCATTCCTTGTCCTTGATTTACGTGTGTTCATTTGATCTAATAAGCTTTGATCGGTGTTTTCTTGTCTTATCTACATCAGCATAGCATTAAACATTGTGCCCATTCAGGCATACATCAATGACATTTATGCATTTCATATTGCATATTGCCCCAGGGTGTACAGTGACTAGCATAATCGCTTATATCTTGTCCTAAGCCAGATTCCATGCATTGCATATTGCACATCGCCCAGGGGCGTACAACGAATAGCATTCATGCTAACATGACGTCCCAAACATCGCACGTATTGTTTTTTTTCCATCGCGTTTCTTTTGGATTTCACACATTCATCTTTAGGACAAGGATGTTTACTATGTTGAGTTCTTGTGGAACGTTGGTCAAGAACTCGAGCAACGTGGCTGAGCATTAGGTTGTGTGGTTCTTATCTTTCATATTTAGTTAGTTTTCGCATGGTGTAACCATACCGGCGACAACCTCGGGACTTGACGCGAAAGGCCAAATACACGAGAATCGGTAAAGTCACGGCAAAAATAATAAAAATAAAAATGCAAATGCAGGAGTCGCCACCTAGTCTATTAAAATGGAAGACGAGGAAAATTATATAAAACCTGCAAATCATGCAATGGAAAAGCAGGTCATAAACCAGAAATAGGTAAGGATCTCTATTAAGCACGAGGAAGGTATTAGGCACCCTCGCGCGCCCGATAAATCGGTCTTCTATAGGTTTCTCATTTTGCTTATGAAATGTCGGCTTTCCAGCCTTTACTATACACCCGAGGCGATATGCCATGCCATGCCATGCTAAGTGTCTTATGCTAAATAAGGGTACATGATGTGCAGGGGTGTGTCCTATTAGTCAGATATCGCTCATAAGTCGGGTCAAGCGCCGATGCAAAGGCATGAATAAGATCAAGGATCTAGGTATTTTGAGCGATTTATCATCCTTACTTTGCTATATGCCAAATGCAATCTAACATGCATGAAAATAGCAAAAAAATAGAGTTGTGTCCTCCCGATATATAAAGGAAGAAAACCAGAAAACACCAAAAGCAAATCAAAATAAAAATCATGCTAGAAAGTAATGCAAAAGTTGCTGTGTGCTACTGATAAATTGGCTGCTATGGCTGTTAGGCGTGGCAGACTGGTGCTCCAGTTTGGTGCGCCACCTATGTGCTCCTATGTGGGCCAGGAAGATGTGCTGAGGAAAAAAAACAGAAATCCCGCAGTGCAAAGTCACATATGAATGCATTCCAGAAAATCATGTCATGTAAAATCCTTTGTGAAACTTGAAGGATATGCTTTAAAAGCGAAAGAAATGCAAGTGTAATGACTTATGGACCTTATGCTCAAGGGTTAGCAGCCTCACACAAGATCCCACCCTATTTATGCTAAGATGTATGCAAGAAGGTTCAGACATATCTCTGGATCATGGGCTGATGCACAAGGTTCTCCATATTGGAGCAGAGGCAAACAACCTACCAGATTTTAGCCATGGACTAAACATTCAAAGGGGAAAATAACTAAGAAACAATTGTTATTTAGGGCTGAAAACATGCATGCGAAATCATGAGATGTCAGAAAACCAGCAACAAAAGAATCGGACGCAAAGTCAATTAAAAATTATGCAAATAGGGATGCAAAAGTGAGTGTTTTGCTCTTTGACCAGTCTAGTACACCTGAATGGTGCGCCAGAGTGGTGCTCTGGGTTGGTGCACCACTCTAGTGCTCCAGATTGGTGCTTCTCAGAAAATTTGGATCAGACTTCAATCTGATCCAGAATAGAGGTGGGTGATTCTTATTAGTGCAAATCAGTTTATGCAGATGATAAAAACTGAAACATGATGAGATGCAAATGAGCAAAGCAAACTTATTATGATGTGATTCAGAAACATGGTAAATCATAGGTTCATGGCTGAAAAAATACTTGCATAAGATTCTAAAGAGGAAACAGAACATGAACTTTAACAGCCGTATGCAAAGAATGAATCATGAAAACTTGGTTCGCTACATATCTATTAGTATGCAAGTTCATGAATCATGTACTCTTATGCAAAGGAATAGAAAAGAAAAAAAACAACTCAAAGGAAGTGACAAGGTGCAGATTTTCATGCTAGAAGTAAGAAACATGCTAGCAAACAAGGTATAAATTTGCATATAGAACATCTTGCAAAGGAAACAAGCAATCTCATCATGGAACTCTCACGTAAACAGTAAAAACTCAGATCATATATGAAGTCTAAAGCATGCTTTATCTTGGTGCTATGGCTGAGATTTAAAGGAGAAGGAAAATAAAAGAGGACCTACCTCTCAAGGTGTTCCTTCTTGAAGTATCAAAGATAGAGGGATCCTTGTTGCTTTGGAAGGGCCAAAGATGTTTTGGAATGCAAGGGAATATTCTAGAAAACGAGAATAGGCTGCTGGAAAGAGTATATAGCTTGCCCAAGATGCTTGCTCAGATCAGGATTGCTGAAATCAAGGTTTCTAACCTTTTCTAATGGTTGCCTATAGGGGTCCTTATATAGGATTTCCTAAGGGTAACTCCTAGAGGATACGAGGAGCCTCATAAATGAAGAGCCTGGGAAGATTCCAAGGCATATTCGTTGGTGGAGGTAACAGCCATGGGAGGTGGAAAGGCAGCAGCCAGCAGTCTGCGAAATGGCTGCGCGCTAGGTAGGTGCGCCAGGTAAGTGTGCTAGCCTAATGCTCCAGCTAGGTGTGCCATTATAGTGCTCTTGCTCGATGCTCCAAACAAGTGCTCCACATTGGTGCTCCAGCTAGGTGCTCTCCCCTACTTGTTTGGATTTCTAATTGGGCTGCGGGCCTGCTATAGGTTTGTGGTCGGTTAGCTAATGGGATTAGGTTTGCCACATCCAAAGCAACATCTGGAAAGCTCATCTATGAGTCACCTTAAAGTCGGGGTGTCTACAGATGCCCCTTCCTGAGCGAGATCGAGAGACGGAAGGAACCCAGACCGATGCTCAGGGTTGACAAGATACCTCCATTTTGAAGTTACAGAAGGATGGTGTTTGTTGTAGGCAGTAAGTCACTTATCCAGCGGATGCACCGAAAGTCATGACTTGTTGCCAAATGCGAATGCAAAATGCGTGCAATTATTGATCTAAATGTTGGGGATGTTATGCCAATGCGGAAAACAAATGCAAGAGCTGATGCTAAAAAACACAAGAATGAGTGCTTGTAAGAGGATGCGATGCTGATGCTAGTGCTAAAGAAATATGGCAAAACCAAGAAATCCTGTGCACAATGGGAACCACTGGCAGGAAAATGATAAGTTGTCGGACTCATCAGCCAGATTATTGAGGTTAGCAACCTAAAGAGGCGGGATATGAAAAGTCAAACAAGTCTTGTCATCCCGATCGCCAGACAATATGACGGTTGTCAACCGATTAGTTGGGGATAACAGCCTAAGGGGAAGAGGGGCATGACAAACATACCATTTGTCAAGCGAAAAAGGAAGGCCCTGTTCGCACAGACTAAGGGTGAACAAAGAGATTTCGCGCCCGCGAAAACTCGGAAGAGAAAGGACCTTGACCGCCTGGCTAGAGGGTCAAACAACTGGATTTCGCACCCGCGAAAACCCAGAAGAGAAAGGATAAGGATTTTGATCGCCCGGTCAAAAGGTCAAGCAGCTGGATTTCCTGCCCATGGAAATCCGAGAGAAGGGCTAAGACCCTGACCATCTGGTCAAAAGGTAAAGCTACAGGATTTCCTGCCCAAAGAAATCCGAGAGAAGGGCTAATATCCTGACTATCTGGTCAAAAAGTCAAGCCGCAGGATTTCCTGCCTAAGGAAATCCAAGAGAAGGGTTAAGACCCTGACCATCTGGTCAAAAGGTCAAGCCACAGGACTTCCTGCCCATGGAAATCTGAAAGAAACCAAAGACTTTGACCACCCGGTCAAAGTCAAGAAGCTGTATTCTGCGCTCGCGAAAATCCAAAAGGGGCAAACGACATTGACCGCCCGGTCAAAGTCAAGAGGCTGGATTCCGCACCCGCGAAAATCCAAAAGGGGCAAATGACGTTGACCACTCGGTCAAAGTCAACAAACTAGATTTCGTGTCCGCGAAAATCCAAAAGGGGCAAATGACGTTGACCGCCCAGTCAAAGTCAGCAAACTGGATTTCGCGCCCGTGAAAATCCAAAAGGAAGAGGTAGAAGGATCTCGTCCGCTCGGAAGGAGAACCCTAAAAACTAAAACGATGATTCCTAGATTGTCCCCTAGGAAGGAAAACGGCAAATATGCTGGCTGCTGATGTTGTGGTGCAGAAACTGGCACTCTTGCTGAGATGTGTACAATCTCTTCTTGCTGGAATTTTTCCACCAAAAGTGGCACTATTTGCAAAAAGTGAAGACTTACTCACAAATGTCCTAAACTTGAGGGCTTTTTTTGCAATTTACCCAATCACAACTGCCTTCTGATTGCTAGATTCGAGATTCTGCTATATCTGAACAAAAGTCTGCTTTAAACAAAATTTCCTGCATCCTTTGTGGACTAATCTACAAATTTTGCGAAACGTTGGGGGTGTTTTGCAAATTACCCCATTTGGTACATTTTCAGGGTCATGCGCTGGCTTTTCTTGACATTGTATATTCTGCTCTTGAAGTGCAAATTGTGAAGTGCTAGGGGCTAAAACGTAATTTCTATCGCCGTTTTGCATTTTGAACCTTGACTTATTGAATTATTTATAAGTGGGTCCCGCTAGATAACTGTCATAACTGCCAAGGGACATTTTTTTCTTCTCCCTGTTTATTGGAACTGCAAGGGTGCTTCTGCTGCCTGGCTTTTCCCAAGGTTCTACTATTATTTTCATATCTCCAAAGCCACACTTATATGCATATGGTTTTCCCTTTTTGAATTCTTTTTATTTCTTCTCTCAAGGGGCGTGCCTTTCTACCTTCCTCCCCATTGTTCTCCCAAACGAAAACCCATCCTCCTTCCTCCCTTCTCCTCATCTCTTCTCCATTCTCCCCTCCTCTTCTCATCTCTTCACGGCAGCGGCGCATAGGAGGTGTGTCGACGAGGTGCTCTCGGCCGATGCAGTTGTTAGGCGCGGGACATCGTGCGGTGGTGCAGCGGTCGTCCGGCGGCTAGGTGCTTGGTCGACGGCGGCGATGGACCGGACTCTCCGGGATTGGTTGGAGAGGGGGTCACTGGTGGAGGTATTGTCCGATTTCCTCTCCTTGCTCTCTACTTCCTTTCTTGTTTTTACTCGTGTGCCCCTTGGATGGCCGGCGGCTTGGTGAGCTCCGGTGAGCTGCGCGGGTGGTGGCTAGGATGGCAGCTTGGTGATGGCTGCGGTGGAGATGGGTTGGCCGCTGGGCTTGGTGGGGTGTTGGCAGCTGCGAGTGGACGGCAGTGGGGAGGTGGCGGTTTGGGTGGTAAGCTTGGTGGCCGCGGGTTGATGGTTGATCACCAGCGGTGCTCCGGCGGTCTAGGACTATGGCCTGCGGTTGCAGTTGGAGGTGGCGGCTGATTGCTGAGTTTTTCGGTGGGTGTTGGCCGTGTGGTGGGTTCCGGCGGACTAAGCCACGAGGTGTCGGGCTGGCAGTGTGGTGATGATGGGTCGGCCGTGTGGTGATGGAGGTGGAACGGGCTGTGGTAGTGGAACGTTGAGGTGGTGACGATGACAGTGAAGAGGGGGATGGGTTTAAGAGAAAAAACTTGCTGCCATATATATATTGATTAATCTGCCATATCATAAGCTACTGTGAATCAAACTATTTGCCGACCCATGCATGAATATTTCATTCTAGCCCTTTTTGTGTCAACTTATAATCACAAATAGCAAGTGCATCAATATAGCCATACAACTCTCATATTTCCATGTAATTTATTTGTTTACTATTTAAATTCCTCCATAATGCTGGACTGTAACTGTACGCCTGTTCATATTTGCGTATCCGTCATCTCATGCAAAAGTGCTTTATTAAAATGCCATGCCCCTTCTATTTTGCTAATGAATGCAATGCCGTGTCTGACTTCGACTTGGACTCTATTATGCTTAAATATTCTGCATTTGTCATGCCTGCTGCTGCTGTATGATTCTTGGTTTGGCTTTTCCCTTTTCCGCAGGATGACCCAGATTCCAAGGAGAGGACCCCACAGTCCTCATGGGACATGCCTTCTAGTTCTCGTCCCAGGCGACGAGGTAGCTCCTCGAGGTCACGGGCCTCTAGTAGCTCAACTCCTACTGTCCCTATTGAGGTAAGCCCAAAATTGGAAGAAAATGTGTATACAAATCTGGTGTTTTATCTGACAAATGCATTTCTAGGAGTCCGACAATTTTGAGGGGCAGCTGCTTAGTGACCATCTCATCTGTGAGGGTCCTGATTTTGGGGTAATTTTCTCGCTTTGATGAGCTTTAATTATAACCTGCCTTTGACTTGGCATTAACTCTGTTCTCGACATTTCAGGATGGTGATGCGAATTGGATTATGCGGTGCCACTAGGGCCCAATGCTTGACCATTTTCACCGTCTACCAGATTTTCTATAGGACTTCCTCCTTCACCGATCCCCATTTGGAGGTTTGCTTCGCATACCCATCATACATGGCCATTATAACTTCTTCAGGGCTTTGATGGAAAGGTGGAGGTTCGAGACGTACACTTTTCACCTTCGATTCGGAGAGCTGACCGTCCTGCCTGATCAGTGGGCTCTGCTGACGGGTCTTCCCTTCGGTGACGAGCCGATTAAAGGTGAGACTACTCACGGCTTGCACCTTGCTCCTGCGCACTTGGGTCATTTTCCCCAAAGCCACCTCGGGGAAAGTACATGATCACTATGGGGTGGCTGAGAGAGTGGGGCCAATTCTGGCCCAACCCCGAGCCTGACAGCGAAGAGGCAGACTTTGTACTGAGGCATTTCTTGCTGATCTGCTGGCCATGATTTTCTGTGACTCGTCTGCTTATTGCATTGCTGATTGGTTAGCGTACTTAATCAATCTGGAACATCTGGACCATTATGACTGGGCTGGTGCTAGTTATACTTGGCTGATTTGTGGGCTTGACAATGTGGTTAAGCTTGGGCGCCGCTCTTATGTGGGGCTATGTCCTCTGCTGACTGTAAGTACTTATTTGCATTGTTATCCATATATATATATATTTGATTCTTATCTGACCTTTGCCCTCCTTTGCTAGTATTGGATCATGGAGCATATCACCAGAGGGCATAGTTTTGGCCGCCTTCGGGATGAGTTTCTGCCTCTCCCTCGCCAGTGGGTCGAGCCTGACCACCGGGCTACTGCAGGAGTCTATAGTTACGAGTCCTACCGATATCTGCTGGACCTGGTAGAGCTCGAGGATGTAATTCTCCCCTCCTTTTTATACCGTGTCCTCTAATCCATGTTGCTTAAATTGCTTATACATTTTTCTTCTTTTCCCGTAACAGGTTCATCTACGCCCGTTCCCCAGATATGATGGCTTTGACTGGGCTCCCCTGAACTCTAGCCACGTTCTTAGGGACAAGCAAGTGAAGTTCCACTGCATGAAGAAGTCGGCCTATTTCCTCCTGGGGCGCGTGCGACATCAATTTCTGAATGAGTTCTGCATTCCTACCGCTCCTCCTTCTGATATGGACCGTCCGACTTCGACTCGTTCAGTTGCCAGAAGCTGGCATGCAGCAGTTATGGCTTCCCAGGACAGACATGTCCTTCGGGAAGTCAACTACACAGATTATCTGGCTTGGTTCAGGCGTGTCGGGAAACCGTACCTATTTGAGGAGGCAGTGCGAGACAGCCAGCGTGGGGTGTGGTATGCCTCCGACTGGGCCAAGGTACTTGATTGCAATCTCTGCTTAATACTTCAGGCATATGATCTATATAAATCTGATATTTGTCATAATTCACAGGGCTTTGAAGAATAATTCAGCGCCTTCTATGCCGATATCCGCCGGAAGGGGGTAAGACTTTTGCTTTGTAAATTGCCATTTCAGCTCAAAACATGCCTGACGTAGCTGTTATTTTGCAGGAACTACGCTGGCGTAATATCATTCGGGTATGCCTCTTTTTCTGTCTTCGTTACTTTTCTTTAATTCTGACTGCTAACACAAATCTTGATATTACAACAGGACTTCCCAGCCCAAGAGGTGAATGTAGCCAACAGCGGGGAATTCACCATGGAGGCATCTGAGGAGGACCGCTCAGATACTGAGGTTACCCAGAGGGTCCGAGATTCTGCTCCCCATTCCCAAGCTGCTGCAGCTGCTCAATGGTCGCACCGGATCACTCGACGAGGCGCCTGTCTCTTGGCCAAATACTTCCAAAAGGCGTCATTTGACGAGGAGGAATCAGACGAGGAGTAGCTTTTCTGTAGTTATTTCCAAGCCTTGTAATAGCAGTGGAATGTTGTAAACTTGCTTCAAAATTTTATAAAATGACATTCCGAATTCTATGATGTGCCCCTTTCTTGGGGTTTTGTCTATGTAAGTTGTATGCAAAATTCTCTGTGTAGGTT
>JAMKQA010047908.1:0-13319 GCA_024699735.1 Posidonia australis | reverse complement strand
ATTTTATATATGTTTAAAATTATTGTATTATTAGTAATCAAGTATAATTTTTCCACAATACAAGAAATATTAGTAAAAAAATGGTAGACACGATAACACGATAAGTCTGACACGATAAGTACACGACACGACCCAATTGACAAGTCTAGCATGGCCTGGACATTGTATTCATTAGGTCCACATATGTGACTGGTACATTCGTTAGTCCAAAAGGCATCACCAAGAACTTGTAACGATCATACCAAGTTTGAAATATCGTCTTATGGACTTTTGACTCCTGGATCCTTAACTGGTGATAGCTTGACATCAAGTTGATTTTCAAAAAGGCTGAGGTTGGTTGTAGCTATTCAAATAGGTCATCCATTCTTGATAAAGGATATTTGTTTTTCACTGTGATTTGATTCAACATTCGATAATCTATGCATAATTGAAATGAACCTTCTTTCTTCTTGACGAATAAAGTAAACGCATCCTAAGGAGATACATGACTTGATGAATCCTTCATCTAGTAACTCTTGCAATTGTTTGCTGAGTTGTTGTAGCTCTGCAGGTGTCATTTTATATGGAGTCTTTGAGACAAGTCTGATCTTTACACTAATTCAATCAGGAACTTAATCTCCTTGTGTGGTGGTATTTCAGATAACCTCTAGACATTCACAAACAACTGGAATACTCCTAGAGTTGACGAGGACAAAATAACTACACTGGCCAAGTACTCATTCAACCTTTTGCCAAAGAAAGGTAAACCTTCGTTGTAGAAATTACAAACTTCAACTTACTCGATCTCACTCCCTGCATTGAATATAAGCTTTGTTTAGGACACCCCATTATCGTCCTTTTCTTGACACAGTCGATTATTACTAAGTGCTGCGTTAGCCCATCTATGCTTAGTATGATATCATACTCTTGCATGTCCATTACTATCAGGTTAGCCTTAAACTTCCTATCACTCAGTCTAATACAGACTGACCGCAGGTGTCTCCCTATTAGACCGTGCTTCCCTAATGGAGTCTCCACATTAAGATGAAAAGCCAATCTAATCAGACTATCTCCAATTTCTGTTGCAAAAGACTCAGAGATGGAAGAGAATGTATTCCCTAAGGTTAACAACATCCTAGCCATCATTTTTGCTACAAGGAAAGAGCATAGGAACAACATACACATCATCCACCAATAATAATCATCATTAGTCACAAGTGTTGCATATACACAATCACATTAAAGAAATGGAGAGTTACACAACACCATCAAACTACTGTTCCTTACCCTTCACGACATCCTTTGAGGACCAATATCTTGATTGGCAATTATGAATACGCGTCCTCTGGTAGACTGGCCTGGTGTTTCCCAAGCTTTGTTAGGTGATTCGTGTAGTTTCTTTGTGTATGCCCTAGTTGTTATAGCACACCACATTATTCAATGTTAGTTGTCGACAAAGACATTATGCCACCAGATGCCCCACTTGATCGTAAAGGAAATAAGCTCTCCCTACCTACAAACATGGTATCAAATGTCTACGCGTGTCACCAAAATTTCACCGACACGTGTCTTATTTTCAATTTACCAATACGACTCCGACACGATGTCGAAATGAAAGTTTTCTGAACAAATATAAATTTTTTTTTCCGTGTTTCCATCGATACAATTCTGACATATCGATATTTTTCCGACACATGTCTGTTTTTCAACTTATCGAAATCCGACACGAAATTTAGAACCATGCCTACAAACCACCATTGGATCTTGCTTGATTGAATTCAACATTGCTCTTCTCAACAAAACTGTGCCTTCCTCAGGCTAATGTGTCTGTGTGCTTCTTTCCTTTTTTTTTCCAAAGTTTCAAAATTATTAGAGCTTGGCACCCTAGAGACAAGATCATGGTGCAAAAATCTTCCTTTTTACCTTTGGTTGGCTTTCTTTGAACCTCTAATACTTCTCAAAGTAGGATGCCATGTTCACCATTTCCTGTAAAGTCCGACCGACACCGACAGTTCATGACCTTCATCTTCAATTTCAGCGGTGAGCCTTCCAAGAATTTCTTGACTTTGCGCTATTCTGAGTTAAAAGGTCTAAGTAAATTACTCGAGGCAAGAGAAAATAACTTCGTACTTAGCTGTTGACATATTCTCTTACTACAGGTCTCTAAATTTCTTGCCCAACTTGCCTCTCTCATGATCAAGGAAGCAGTTTTCATAGAATCTAGAGCTTTGATGCCATTCTGTAACGTCCCTGGGTATTACAATCTAACATCCTAATTCATTTAGAGCTATCATTAAATAAATAACTCAATAAAATGTAGGGAATTTAAAATAAATAAATAAGTAAATAAATTGAACAAATTCCTAATGTTATTTAGAACCTATGGTGGATAGTTACATGACTCTATCTATATGTATTGGATTCAATTGCTACTTTACATTAGCACCTATAAGAAAACATGCGTTAGTGACATTTAATAGTTACTTAACGCACGTCTACTAATTACTAAAAATAGTAAATCATGCCTGGAACTATTGTTTCCATCGACATGACATTAACATACCAATAGTTTGCCAACATGTATCTATTTTTCAGTTTGTCGAAATTTGACACGAAATCGATATTTAGAACTTTAGTTGGTACTTAGCTCTCTGATCCACATGTTATCCTTTTTGGCAACATTAAGTTCAAAACTTGTAAAACTCTATTGCAGACAATTATAGAATTTTTTTTAAAAACATGTCTTTGAAAATCATTTTCTTTTTTTTTTCAAAATTTGTGTATTTTTAAAATCTCTTTATGTAAACTTGAAATGGTTACTCTACATTAAATCAAGTCTAAAATAAACACAAATCAACATCTTGAAAATCATGTCTCTTTCATACCCTCTTTCAGATCGAAGCCTAAACCTGAATCAATGCTTGAGAAACCATAACCACAACTCACACACGCAGTGTAAAAATCTATCGTATCATTTTGACCACAAGTAACCAATTAACCCATAAGCAGCTGTCGAAACGCACTATACTGTCATAGACAAGCTATCCTATGTTCCAAGTTTATACTCTAAGAATTCTTTATAGATCCACTCTAGGACAAACATAGGGTACGACTTTTGGTGTCTTTATTGCCCAGGCCACTCAAAGACTCTAACATCTGATCCTGCTAGTACTATGTTTGGGCCACTAAAGGATTCTAACTCCTGACCCTGTCAGCACTCTACATGGCAAAATTATGAAAAATTATTTAAACTTCAACTTAAGCAAGCAGCTCATGACTCCTAGAGGTATCACGTCTTCCCTGGAAGATTGTTTGGGAGCTTTTAGTCTCTTGATCTCTCAAAACTACAAACCACTCGGGCTTCAATCTAAACAAGCAGCTCACAACTCTAGAGGTATTATCCTACCCTTGAAAGGTCAACCGAGAGCTTTCGATTTCTTGATCTACGGGAATTTTTTTTTCAAAACCTTTGCAAAACTTACATATTTCTTTTCCAAATCTTTTTTGGAAAACTATTTTGAAAACTATTTCAAAATCATTTCGATAATACCACAAAATATCATGCAATATGTTGCACGAAAAGCCACACCAAAATCACAAAAGCATTATTTAAATTACTACCAAAACACTGCCAAAATCCCAAGGAAAAACCTGTAAATCCATTCAAAACCACTTGGAAGATGCCTACTGCAATGCAGTGGGCTACATGGGAAAAACGCATGGCTGACCCATTCGTCCATTACACGCAGGTAGTACACGTGGTCTATACACGCCTGAGGCCAATCAGTTGGCCTAAGGGTGCAGAGCACACACAGCCTGACCCGAAAGTGCAAACAGCTCGACCTGAAAACACCTGCAACCTACACAAATCGTCAGGAAAATTGGAAAACCAAGGAAGATCTATGGAAAACAAAATCCAAAACATGATTCACACATTTATACATCTTACAAACCGATTCACTCAAGAATTGGCCTAGAATCACACAAATGGTATGGGTTCACCCATGGAAACCCATCATCTGCACGACCTTAATTGTCGCACCTTGATCCCACCCACGGGACCCCAAGCACAATCAACACCATTAAATGCTACAGAGTAAGGATTAGCCTAGGTAGAGCGTGTACCATTCACCGATGATCAACTCTCACGCTTGCTTGGTCACAGCAACGGCGACAACCACAGTGGCTCCTCGGCGTCATGACAGCAGCAACAGCAACACGGTAGTAGTGGCAAGCGATGACGACAATCAACGAACATAAACAGCCTTCTCATCCCCTCTTCTTCTTCCTGATCTCTCTCTCTCTCTCTCTCTGATTTCTTCTTCTACACGAGCTCTGGATTCTCCTCCTTTCTCTTCGTCTCAATCTTCTTGTCTTCCTGCCCCCCTTTCTTGAACTCTCTCAACGCTCAAAAGAAACCATGGATCTCAACTGATCATCAAAATACAATTAAATGGAAACTCTGTCTGGATCCAGAACTATCAAAATTTGCCCAGAATATGTGCTGGCAATACACACCTGTAACATGTGCCTACAATGTGTGCTTGACCCATACAAACCATGGGTGTTACATTTGCTTTGCTTGGGTGATAGGTCATACATCTCTGCAATAAAAACTATAAGATTAAGGTCAGAGTGGTTCATAGATGTCAATATTGTAACTTCTTTCAAACCTCTTGAAAGAGATTGTAAATCCACTACAGAAATTTTGTAACTGTGGTCCCTTTAGATCTTGTCGTCCTATTGTATATATTACACTTTGCATATGGATAAAAGAGTTGGTGGGTAATATAATTATTCTAGGGCTTCTTTTGAACTTCCTATGAAGTTGATATTGGACTAAGGATGGGTAGGACTCAATTATTAGGTTGTTTTATTGGTCAAGTGGTCAGACATAACAAGAATTAGTCTTGGTTTCACTTTCTTTAATCTCCCAGTTTTGGGACTCAATGTGGTGAAATTTTCTTCTAATCCCAGATCTTATAAAGTAGCACTTTATCATACAGGTAACAGAGTTTGTTTAGTGGAACAGGAAATCTGACTTGACTAGGTTTGGACAAGACTCAATGCTTATGCTTGTTTGGCAGATAGATTTGCATAGAGGTGGTTCTAGTTTCACTTTCTTGAATCCCCAGTTTGGGAACCCAGCCTGAGGTGGAATTTTCTTCCAAACCAGGCTGAAAGCTCCAATATTTCTTTTTATACAATTGACAGGAAAATTGCTTAGAATATCTTACCTTCAAATAAAGTACATGTTTTTAGCTTGGAGTTTGTCCGACAAAATTACAATTTCAAATTGGAAGTTGATTGGTCAAACAGGCTATGGAACTTCCCTACAAAACTGATTTAATTTGTCAGAACTGAGGAGCTATTTTCTCTGGTTCTCTATATGCCAATGATTTCTATACTTTTCCAAAAAATTTCAATTTGAGGTGAAGTGTTTTGTTTTCCCCCTTCAGTATGCATGGGCTTGGTTTATACATGCTCGTTTTTTGTTTACTTAAGAATCCTCGTAAATTGTAACAAAATTGAAGCCCTGTAACTGGAAATTGCAGGATGAATCTACGGTACATGGCCTTTTGCAATCGCTGGGTCTGGAGAAGTATTCGATAACATTCCAAGCCGAGGAAGTATGTTTTAGCATTCTTTATAGAAGTTTATTTAACTGAACAATTCCATCCACTTTATAACATCATTCAGTGCTGATACAGGTTGACATGGCAGCGTTACTGCATATGAATGATGACGATCTCAAAACTTTAGGAATTCCAATGGTAAGTAGTTTGTTTTTCTTTGTATTTATACTTCAGTGGCACTATTATTGTGTCGTACATCAATTCAAGTTCTTTTACTGAAGTTTTTTCTATTGACTTTAACTTGAACCATCCCTAGGCTGATTATTTAACAGCAATCCTGTCAGCACTATGTTGATCTACTTGATTTGGTTTTCCTTGTTTAATTGCTTTTTCTTCTGAATAAGATTCCATATTGTTTATTTTGCCTTGATTATTGGTTTCAGGGTCCTAGGAAAAAGATACTTCTGGCCTTGGACTCTAAAGCCTAGAAATGATCCTACAAGAGTGAAACATAACATGAGGCCTCATGTTACTTTCGCAGATGCTCTAAACTGTGGTCATCGGATCATGTGCCTTTCATGCCGTTGCAAGATGCAAATCTTTGCGACTGACCTTTTCAGTATTTCTGTATTCACCAATCAATATCGCTTTGGCAACTGGTGTATATGCTTAATAAGGTTTGTCTAATTTATTAAGCACACCAGGAGCTTTGTGTAGTTGGAAATTCTAGAGATCAACAAATCCGTATGGTTCTTTCCGAGGGTTTTAGAAATGCAGTTTATATCTTTCCATTAGTTTTTTTGTTGGTGTCTGATACTTGTGTGTGTAGCCTTTTGATTTTTATTCGTGCATGCAACAGTTTAAGCTCTGATCCTTCGTGAGTTCATGTCATTTCTTGGAATCAAATGTTCTACTGATTTGCAATGTTCCCAAATTCCCATTGGTCGTACATGTACTGGCACTGTCATTGCCCGCTATAAGATTTTGATGTTTCATTTTTCGTGTTACAAATTGCTTCTTACTGTGTTCGTGTTACTTGATAAATATCTAGTCGTGAACTGTGAAGCTCTATTAGTTAACTACTGTGTAACTTTGGATGAGTCGATTTTTCGGAATTACTTGTAAAAAAAGCTAGAATGTGTAAGTGTTCTCTTTAAACTAGACAAAGACGGATTATTATTAGATTTTTTTTCTTTTATTTAAATACATACAACTAGAGGCATTTTATTAATCATTCACAATTGCAGCCTAGTATTCATAATATCATGCAAACTTGTCTCCAATTCTGGAATCATTTTCAAAAAAGACTACAAACCCATTAAATGTTTCTTGAAAGCAAACTCAAAAAGCGGTAGGCTTCCGGCAAACTCGTATTTTATCGTCAGGTTGATTCTTGAAGAAGTGTTGTAGAGGTCCTCATGCAAAACATTCTTGTCGTAAAGCTGTCTATGTAAACCCTTGAAGACACTAAGCTAGTACACATTTCGAGTGCATCTTGGAATTTTTAAAGATCTATGGAGAAAAGTCAATCTCCGATGATTCAGCTATTGGTCAAGCACTCGTGTACAGATTTGAGTGTGATAGTTTACAACACAACTCTACCAGAATATCACACTTAGGGCTGGCATAACTACCAACCATCAGTCACTACCACATCAGCTAGCTTAATTACAATAAATAACTTTACTATTGCCTAATTAACCTACAGTAATACTCCTGAAGTCATCCTCAACAATTAGGCCTAGTTTTCCAATCAATATTTCAAATATATATTTGGTTAATGATTTATGCTTGTTTGGAATTACCTTTGAAACTACAGTTTTTAGTAAAAAGCATGATCTTTTCTTCTAAAATTTTGAAAAGTAGTGATCAACCTTTTTTGTGATTTTGAATTAGAAAAATGTTGACAGAAAATCCATAATATATAGTTATTTGCGAAAAGATGACTTTCGATTAAAAATTACAATTCTAAACAAAACTTAGGTGAAAACGTCAGCTAGTTGATTGAAGAGGCAAAATAAAGCAAGTATGCAATAGACCAATCGCAACCTTTTCCCTCGTAAAATGATAATGAATGGCTGTGTTTAGACCTTGAACTAAGGACTAAATTCACTGTAAGATGAAGTGCACTCAGATTATCACCGAACGTCTAAGAAGTCTCCAACAAAGAAGCACCTAAGTCTTTAAGCAATGAGTAATAATTGTCACTTTAGTGTGGCAAATGCCAAAGCTCCATATTTAGCGTTTGGATTAGACTTGAAGACTAATGCAACTGATACAATTTGCTCCTGAAAACACATAGTAGCCAGAAGTTGATCTCCTAGTTAATTGGCACCTTGCCCAGTCAGCATAAGCAAAGCCACAAATGCAAAGTAGACTAATGCATGTAAGAACTCTCTTGTCGAAGTACCATAGACATATTTCGAAATCTTCTTAACAAATAAATAGTAAATAATGAAACATAGTGGTTTATGCATGGACACACTAAGATCAAGTTTGCTGAATGTTGGATATTAAAGAGAGCCTACTAAACTTCTGTACAACTGGCAACCAGAAAACTTAGAATATTCTAGTTGAAGTTAATTCCTCAAGTTTGTTGGCAATGAGTAGCTGGTTTGAAATTGAGCATAGAAACTTTAATATAGACCTGCATATCTTCTTCAAGACAAGAATAATCTTGACGATGATCTAGCGAATTCAGAATAAAAATTAGTGCAAGTCAAATAACCTTTCATGCCAAAGTCATGCTGATTGAAGTAACGAACTCAACAATGTTAGGATGATATGGGCTACATATAAAGGTAGAATAAGAATTCCCTTCTTTGTCTTACAAATAAACAAAGAAGAATCAGCAATGCCACACGTAAAACCATAACTGAGTAGATAAGAGCTGAATTTAAAAATGAAGCTCTTAGTCGAGATGAATTTCAAACCATAAAAGGCCTTACAAACAAACAGACATAAAAGAATACTCTAATCAAAGGTGGTGAGACTTAAAAACCGTCGAACTAGTCTCCATATATAAAGAAGGCATTTTTAACTTTATGTTGCCAAATGTTTCGTGTCCTCAGGAAAGCTATTGATAAAGTAATTCTAATAATATGAGGCTTTAAACACAGGAGAAAAGGTTTCAAATCTTCCCTCTCAATCTGGTTTCAGAGTGTCTTATTTACCATCAAAAGTAAGCTAAGAGTTGAAGATCAGTTTGTACATATAACATGCATATTGCCTTCGGCACCAACATGTATAGCATTCAACTCTTCCATCATAGTAGCTTAATTTATGTCCATCATGCTTCGATGCAGTTCTCAGCAAATAGTTTCAGGAAGAATATGATGCGATTCAGAAATAAAAGCTACTTGTATTTTGGTTTATGAATCCTAACTAGGGGTACAAATGGATCAACAAAGCAGATATACCTTATATTATATTCACATTTATTTAAAATTTTCGAATATGAATACAAATACGGATATATATCAGATATAAAAATTGAAAATTATATTTGGAGAAATCTGGATATGAATATTTTTCAAACATTCTTCAAATATCAAATACAGAAGAAAATTGATATAAATAAAACTTGGATATGTAAAGAAAATATTAATAGAGTGTAGTATAGCTGTAAACTTATTGAATATCAGTGTAATAATTTCTAAATTATAAATCCACTCGTTAAAAGTCGTATTGTCGTCAATACATGCCTTACACAAAAAATTTCTTATATACATTTAATAACTCGAAAATCTTATTGATGTGCACCTACTATCAACTGTCGTATAAGTCCATTGAGTCTCCATACCTAACCCAAGATTAACTCATAGGAAAAGACTAACTTACCCTTCATATAAAAAAAACCTAATTGGTCCCTTGATTCACTTACCCTGTTGTAACGCTCCGATCCCGGGTATGCTACCAAGATTACAGTATCATAAGTAAAATTACACTAATTACAGTAATAATAAAATAACTGTAACTAAGGCTCACCTTCAGGAAACGATGTACGGCTAGAAACTCCTACTCCAGCACTGGAATTCGACTACACCCGAGCTGTACCTGAAAACCAACTAAAGCATGCGTGAGTATTATCTAAGTCACTTAATACGTGCCTCAAACACATATACAACTGTAACCATGCTAGTCTAGGGGTTCGACGCGGAGTCGTGCCAGAGGGAGGAGATCACAGCCATGCCATGATGGTGAAGGTGCAAGATAGGATAGAAGAAAAAGAAAAGGAGTCGCCACCTAATCTTTTAAGGGAAAGATGAGGAAAACCACAAAAGCTTGAATGTATGAGATGCAGATGTGAAGGCTGGATGTCTGCTAACCAGAGGATGGGTAAGAATTCCTATTACGCACAAGGAAGGTATTAGGCACCCTTGTGCGCTTGAGAAAACTCGATCTTTCTAGCCTAAATTGTTTTGGTACAGCTGAATGTTTGCTAAGCCTAGACCATGCTCTAAACATGCTAATGTGAATGCCATGGCAAAACTAGGTGGATGTGCATGATAGTATGTGAAAATTGCGAAGAAATCCACATAAACAAGATCGCAAAATACGTCACGACAAAAGGAATCACATGAAATAACGAGGTTTTTGGACTGATTGCTCAAAATAACCATATTGATGTCAAAAAGATGGAAAATGGGATCAACCCAAGTTCTAGGAATCATAAAAAAGGTTGTGAAAATCAAAATGAAAAAATAGTCCGTAAATGGGCCAATGTGGGCCTTTCGGTCAGTTTGTGTACGCCCTCAGGCGATGAAATCCAAATCAAATCGGATATCGGATAAGAAACTCTGAAAGCAAAGTGAAGAAAGAAATCCTTGAAAGAAAGGCATGAGGTGCCGGCTCGCTAAATAGGGATGCAAATGTGAGGAGGAATGCATGGATAAGTGCCTAAATGTGCAAAAATTCTAAAGAATGGCTTGGACAAGGACTATGCAAAACTGAGTGCATAATTGAGATGTATGCTCATGAATTGGAGGCACAAGGGCAATTTAGTCATTTTCCTGGCCAAATGTGATAGAGGCTAGCATGGGAGAGATGCATGGCCTAAGTTATGTCAAAATGTGTGCAAAACATCTAAAAAATGTTATTTGCAAGAATACATGAAGGGAAAAACAATAACATGATATAAATACAATAAAAGACATGCATGGGGACTAAAACGCAAAATTCACGAAAAAAATGAACTACATTCATGGCTTCTATTCTAACATGCAGATGATGGGTCCAATGTTAATGTGGCACTGAGATGTGAAAATTGTACTCGGGTAATTTCCTGAAAATTCAGGATCTAAAGTGCAAAATTCACACATAAGTGCAAATGTGACTAAAATGTGAAACTGAAGGTCAATTCACAGTGAAAACATTATTTTTAAATGGAATCTATGATTAGATGCAAAATGTGACATGCAATGAGTGAAAAATATCCAAAATATGTCAGAAAACATTTAAAACCCTAAACTATGTATTTAGAACCAATCTAAGGGCCTATATGCAAATTGTATGTGCTCAGGAATGGTTTGATGTGAATCCAGGGACTTTCATGCAAAATTTCAAGGTCTGATTGTGATAAAAAATTGGGGTTTATGCTGGTCAGTGCAATTATAACATTTCCTAAGGTCTAGAATGCAAAATGCACAAAGGAAATTCATTTTTTAAAGTTCTGGGGGCTTCATGCAAAAGATCAGGACTTAAATGTAAAGAAAATTCAATTTTAATGATGGTCAGTGTGATTTTTAAATCTTTTAAGGCTCAGATTGCAAATTTCCCAAAGAAAATCCATTTTTAAAAGATCCCAAGGGCTAAATGCAAATGTTCAGGACTCAAATGTGATAAAAACTCAATTTTAATGATGATCATTGTGCTTTCTAAAATCTTCAGGGTCCAGATTACAATTTTACAAGGGAAAACTCATTTTAAAATGTCTCTAGGGTTAAATGCAAATTTTTGGGACCCAATTATAAAGAAAACATGGATGTAGGGGCTTAAATGTGATAAAAACATGCATGAATATGCTAAGAATTTAAAAAAAGAAACATGCAGGTGGCATATGCAAAATTTACAGAGAAAATAAAAGAACTAAAAGTATTTTAAAATTACAGGGACTAAAAGGCAAATGTTTGGGCCCAGATGCAATGAAAAAGGATTTAAATGTAACAAACGATGGACCTAATAAAAATAAGCCTAAACTAAAGGGCCTGGGCCCAAATCAAAATTCTTTTGAAGATTGCTGGAGGATCACCGACGCTCTCCCTTCGGCGACGCACCAGTGGCGACCCAATGATGGAGGAAGGTGAGCGGCAGCTGAGGAAGCTTCGCGGAGGCACGACGACGATCTTCGGCGAGTCGGGAGAGGCTGAGGTGGCCTGAGGGCTTCCACCCACCTCGTGCTCCGGCGAGGTGTTCCACCGGCGCCAGGGAAGATGACAGTGGAGGGGCTGGAGGCGATCCAAGCGGAGTGGCGATGGCGGGGAAGCATCAGAGAGGCACGGTGGAGCTCTGGGAGGTGTCGACGTGCTCCGGGGAAGTCTGGAGTGCTCCTCCCACTTCTGACTCTAGCGACGGCGAGGCGGTGCGGAGGGCTTCGTGGCGATGCGGAGAAGCTTCCGGAGGAGGCGGATTAGGGCTGGCGCGGTCAGGGCACCCTAGGTAACTCCATGGCGGAGGGTCGGCGGCGGTAGGGGGATGGCGGTGTTTTGGAAGTAGAGGGGGATCAGAGAGAAAGAGGAGTGGAGAAGAAGAGCAAGGAGAGAAGAAAGAGAGGGAGGAGGGGAGGAGATGCTGGAGGAGAGGCCCTCGGGGGGCCTTGTCTGAGGCCAAGTGGCCAGAAGCTACGCCGGTGGGGTAAACCCATCACCGGAGGTGGATCGACGGCGGGCCAGAAACGGGGGGGGGGGGGGGGGACCCTAACACTTCTTCAGACCTACTGCAAAGGAAACAAAAGGAAGGGAAAGGAGATTACCTGGTTGGCTGTCCCGTAGTCTCTGGTGGCGTTCGACGGTGACGGTGCTCCGGTGGTTCCTCTAGCTGCGACGACTCGACGTTTCTGGACCGTGGAAAAGGATGAGAGAGGGGATGTGGATTAGGGGAGTGCTTGGGTCTTCTCTGGGGTGGATTCAGGGCTGGCTCTTGGGGCTAGATCGCGCGGGGAGAGGCTGGAGGCAGATCCCTCTTCAAGACCGTCGATGGTGGAGTTTTAAACTCTCGCAGAGGCCTCCACCACCGTCGCTCCTCCCCTTGAGAGCCTCCGCGGTTGGATGGAGGGCACGACGGAAGTAGAAGGCCCCAATGATCACGGGATCGAGCCCCGGAGAATCAGGGATTGATCGTCGGAGTTTTCGTAGGAAATCATGGGTCACCGGCGGCGAAGCTCGCCGGAATTATTTTTTTGGTTTATAAAGTTTTTGGTTTAAGGATTAGGTGGGCTTATTGGGCTATGAATTGGGCTTAGGGTTTTGATTTTTCTGATTTTCTGTTTTAGGGTTTTGTTTTGTGATTTAAAATTAAGATTAATTTGATGATTTTTGATTTAATTTGGGGATTTGGATTGATTATTTGTGTTTTAATATTTTAAGTTGATTAAGGTTTTATTTGATGATTTAAATTTAATTAAATAATTTTTCTTGGTCTTAAATGGGTTAAATTGTTTTCTCTTGATTTTATTTGAATTTTGATTTTGATTTGGTTGATTTAAATTTTGGATTTGATTAGATTAAATTTAGATTTCATTAGTTTTCACTTGATTTAATTAAGTAT